>SJYT01007989.1:1205440-1219199 GCA_006410635.1 Cephalophus harveyi
TGGGGGAGGGTGGGCGGTGAATAATGAGAGAAGCAGTACAGGTATTTAGACAACACATACATATAAGAAAAAAATCACTACACCAAAACTCAACAAGTGATGGTTTCTAAAAGGTTGGTTACAATGGAGGGTCTGAAACACTATTTATGAACTCTTAATACTGTTAAAACTAAAATCCAGGGGGTTCCTGGTGGCTCAATGGTAAAGAACCCTCTTGCCAATGCAGGGGACACGGGTTCCATCCCTGATCTGGGAATATCCCACATGCTGCAGAGCAATTAAGCCCGCGAGCCACAGCTACTGAAGCCAGCACCCTAGAGCCCATGCTCCACAACAAGAGAAGCTAATATAATGAGAAGCCCACGCACTGCAACTAGAGAAAAGCCCGTGCAGCAACAAAGACCCAGCCGAGCCAAAAATTAATCAACTGATTTTTAAAAATCCACTGGTCTATTTTGCACTCAGAATAAATGTATCCATGCATGATTCTCTAGATATAAAATGACACGGTAATGCAGCATAAAGCATATGAAAAATGTAACCCTGCCTTCATGATAGCATTAAACTTCTCATGAGTATTAAAAGCTTATTTCAACAGGGAAGGCAGGCAGTAGAGGCAAGGATCAGAAAGAACTTCTGAGATTTACATGCAAAAGCTATAGTCAATCAGTAAAAGGGGTGGGGAGGGGGAAGTCTTTAAGTCTAAGTCACAAACTGCCAGCCTACAAGTGTAAACATGATGTTGAATCACATGGTCTTTTAAATTTTTAAAAGACTCTTAAAGAACTTGGCCAACATGTAAAACTGGAAAATTTCAGCCAGATACTCAGATTTCTAGCTTCTCTTGAAAAATGAGATCTAACAACCAAGCTTCTATTGACTAGTGGTGACAAGAGGTGCCCTTACCTGCCTAGCACCTGGAGGCATTTTCAACTACTGATATAGAAGATTATTCCTCCCACCCTCTAAGAGGGTATTTCCTTGTGAAGAGTAATCTGTTCAGTTTTATAATGCAAATCTCAGCTTGTACTTTGATCCATAATATATCTTTGCTTAGACATAAGTCTTAGCCACATTTTCTTTAGATTTGAGTTGACTTTTCTCTCTTTTTTGCCTACCAAAGAAAATGGTACCAGGTAGCAAACACCTAACTTTTTTTTTTTTTAATTTCGCTGCACCAGGTCTTAGTTGTGGCACATGGGATCTAGTTCCCAGACCAGGGATTGAACCCAGGCTCCCTGCACTGGGAGCAGTCTTAGCCGCTAGACCACCAGGGAAGTCCCCTAACTTTTAAAAGACTACAAATCACCCAAATGATGGCTTTTGTAGAGGGAAAAAACCATCTGTCAGCTTTCCGAGTAACCGATTACAGGTAGGATTTCTATACACTTTTGTGCTTATGGAGAAAATGAATGCCTGTTTATATAACGTGTTCATTTTACCTTAAATAAATAAACACAAGATATTCAGCCTCAAGATACATTCAAGACCAAAAAAAAAAAAAAAAAAAATTCCAGATAAATACAGAAAATGATACAAATTTTAAGTGGGAAATTTAATTCTTACTCCTAAAATGGTTTTCAGTTGAAACAGCTCAAACATTTCTATACAACTAAGATGAGAAAAACCCACGTTATAGAAATACTCTGCAACTACAACAAAGAAAAAGATGTTGTACTTACAAATAATTTCTTCCCTTAACATAGGAAAATATTCTAGTTAGAAATTCCTATATAATGCCATAAATAACATTTTTCATAACAAAACAAAAAGGAGACCAAAATCCCAAAGTTTTTACTGTGCCATTCGAAAGATAAACACATCTCTGAGAAACTAGCACAAGAAAGTGAGTCATTTTCCTTTAAAGCAAAACCATCCACTTTATTTTCAGCTCCATTCAAAACAGGAAAAGGGAAATACACATGCCAAATGGACAAGAAATTTGGTAGGAAAAGATAAAGATTTGGCCTTTACACATTAATTCTTCTTTATAATTTCCTGTGTCTTTGTCTCACCTAATTTCAATTTCTTAACAGTAAGACTATACATACAAACAAGAGTCAAACTTGTGTTAACGTGCATGCTAACAGAGTAAGAAGACTTCTTTAGTGCTTCTGTTCCAAAAATGTAGCATCCAGACAAAATTTTAAGAGAAAAGTCTTGGTTTTTCTTCACCCTTAGGCCATATCCACATTGTGAATAACTGCAACATCATTCAATAAAGTATCTGCCAAATGCATATAATGTATTCAAACTGTTACAAACCCCATTTAACTCCACATACAAATCAAACATCTAATGAGAAATTAATGCACTTCATAATACAAATACTACTGTTCAGCAAGGTTCTCAGTTTTTTTAAATAGAGCTATATATCTATGATTAAATCTGATTTTTTTCACAAAACAAGACTATCAGGAGGTTAGGTTCCTGACCAAGGATCCTGATGCCATTAGACTCAGGAAAGCTTCTTTAAATAACAGATAATGGGATGGCTTCTTGTTTGCCCTTTTAACATCGAAGATGAAATAGTAGTTTTACTGCCTCTGAAACGGTCACTGGACATTCTTGAGCTGCCATTCCGTCTGCTCCAGGAGCCATCCTGCAGTCCTGAGGGGCAGCATGGTGGTAGGGAAAGAAGCGGCTGTCAAACAAGCCAACCTGGGTTCAATTCCATCTCTTCCATTAACTGGTTCTGCAACCTTGGGCAAGTTTCCTTTAACCTCCCAGAGCATGGAAGGTTTCTTGCTCTGTTAAATGAAGATCAACCACTTGTTTGGTAGTGCTGCTCTAAGGATTTAAGGTAATTTTGCAATGTACTCTGGAAAGAGCCAAGCACTTAAATGCTCAATAAATGGCAGCCATTATCATTATCACTGAAATATATTTTTAATCCTTGGATAGCTTGCTCTATAGATTGCTGTTTCAAATCAGCCAACTTCTAGCTTGAACCGGTTGCCAAATTAAACAAGGCCCAATTTGAATCTGGAGATCTGGTAGGAACCCGAAGAACCAGGGAATGACAACTAAGTCTGGGAATTCCTGGAATCAGAAATCTGTAGGCACACTGTAACTCTCTGTATCCTGTGCCTGGGCTTTTATTTCACAACAGTAAGAGATTCCTTCTCTTCTCTCCCCTACTACTTCCAATCTCATCTCCTAACACTTCCAGAGCACTGCATACTCCAGATATCACTATGCTCTCCCAAGTTCTTAACTAGATTATATTTACAAACTACTCTATTTTTCTCGTTCCTTTTGGCACTCTGTGTAGCTTATGAGAGTTCCCCGACCAGAGAGAGAACCCAAGCCACAACAGCAGAAGCGCAGAATCCCAACCACTAAACCACCAGGGAGCGCCTTACTTTATTTATTTGTACACACTCATTCCTTCAGTCTAGAACAAACTATACTCTACTGCCCTCTACACATCTATAGATACTAATCCCTCAAGGGTTGGCTGAAAGAACCTGTGGGAAACCTTAACTCATCTTTCACTCCAGGCTATACTAGGTATTCTTCTGACCCCCTGTGGCATACTTCCTCCATTATAATTATACTGTATAACTACTTGTTTGGGGAAATATCTGTCTCTTTCCCAGCCTATGTGTTATATGCAAAATACATCATGAAAAATGCTGGGCTGGAAGAAGCACAAGTTGGAATCAAGATTGCTGGGAGAAATATCAATAACCTCAGATACGCAGATGACACCACCCTTATGGCAGAAAGCGAAGAAGAACTAAAGAGCCTCTTGATGAAAGTGAAAGAGGTGAAAAAGTTGGCTTGAGACGCAATATTCCGAAAACTAAGATCATGGCATCTGGTCCCATCATTTCATGGCAAATAGATGGGGAAACAATAGAAACAGTGACAGACTTTATTTTTGGGGGCTCCAGAATCACTGCAGATGGTGACTGCAGCCATGAAATTAAAAGACACTTGCTCCTTGGAAGAAAAGTTATGACCAACATAGACAGCATATCAAAAAGTAGAAACATTACTATGCAGACAAAGCTATGGTTTTCCCCCTAGTCATGCATGGATAGGAGAGTTGGACTACAAAAAAAGCTGAGCACCAAAGAATTGATGCTTTTGAACTGTGGTGTTGGAGAAGACTCTTGAGAGTCCCTTGAACTGCAAGGAGATCCAACCAGTCCATCCTAAAGGAAATCAGTCCTGAATACTCATTGGAAGGACTGATGTTGAAGCTGAAACTCCAATACTTTGGCCACCTGATGTGAAGAGCTGACTTTCTTGAAAAGACCCTGTTGCTGGGTAAAGATTGAAGGCGGGAGGAGAAGGGGAAGACAGAGGATGAGATGGTTGGATGGCATCACCAACTCAAAGGACATGAGTTTGAGTAAGGTCCAGGAGCTGGTGATGGACAGGGAAGCCTGGCATGCTGCAGTCCGTGGGGTCGCAGAGTCGGACACAACTGAGTGACTAAACTGAACAGCCTGTTGCGTTAGTCACTCAGTCGTGTCCGACTCTTTTCAACCCCATGGACTGTAGCTCGCCAGGCTCCTCTGTCCGTGGAATTCTCCAGGCAAGAATACTGGAGTGGATTGCCATCTCCTTCTCCAAGCCTGAAACTCTACAAAGGCAAGAATCATGTTTTCACTAATTTCTAAACCCCCAGCACCCAACACATAGTAAAACCCTTCTGTGCGCTGATGGATGGGTGGCTGAACAAATGAGTAGACGTTCATATCCCTGCGCTAAGTCCTGCGCTGACTCAAAATGGTGAATTCATAGCTTTTTAAATTATTTTCATAGTCGTTCTTAAAAGATTTTAGCTTTTCTGCTATGAGAACAATAGTATGAGACTAGGTTTTTTAAAACACACTAAGGAATACTGTCCTACAGAATAAACCTATGGGGGCTCTGCCCTAATTCACATGGTCTTACAATACTCTGAAGAATTTGTCTAAACTCTTTCTTTGAGAATCATCCCCAGAAGAAGTTTACCAGACAGGAAAACCACTTGGTACTGTAAGCCAGGGATCTTCTCCTAATCCCTCCACTTAGTGAACAGTCTTCTTTCTCCCTCCATCTTTCCCTCCTCCATAGTGTAATTCTGGTTGGTATAAAGGAATGTACTGAAGGGGCCAAAAGGAAGCTGGAAACAAACGGAAGAGAGAAGGTCAGCCATCAGGAAGTAGAAGTACAGATAAAAGTCTGTGTGCAACTCACCTGAATATAAGTGCCTGAAATTGATAACCTGAGTCTAACTGGCTAAGCGCCTTAAAACCAAGCTAGAGAAAGTCTAATTCCTAGCTATTTTTTGGCAAGTAATGCAGTAAAATATTTTAACATTTTAATGCTGTGCCAAAATAAGAATTGGATATAAATACTCATTTTTTTATTTGTTTGGGGTTTTTTGGGGGGAAGGGGGGTTGTTTAGCCAAACATCTGCATTGTAGCCATGAAAAGGCAAAATCAGTGCCAACCCAAGTCCTACCTAGATACCAAAAAAGCCCTGCCTTTTTTTTTTTTTTTTTTTTTTTTTGAGTCTCTGCTCCACCATTAAAAGAGGAGCATGACCTTGAGCAGGTCATTTAGAAATCTGTTCTCATGTTTCCTCCTCTGCCAGAAATGGTGCCTACCATAGCTGCTTCCGAGTCATTTCAAGAATTGGAAAATATGTCACACGGAAAAGTAATGTGTACCATCTAAAATAATAGCGTCTAAACCTGGCTAATCATGTAATCTCTAAGGAACATTTTAAAAGACATAGTACCAGACCCCACCCAAACTTACTAAGTCAGAAATCTCCAAATACAAGACTCAGTAATTTATGTTCTAGCTAAATAAATTATGACACATTCATAAAATATCTCTGGAAGGAATAACATTAGTCATCTATGAGGAAAGGAAGTAGGCAGCTAGGAAACAGAGCAGGAAGGGAAGTTTTTCACTGAGTGCCAATGTACACTTGGTTAAATTTAAATCACATAAACATTCTATTAACTCAAAATTGAAAAAAAAAAAAAAGGTCTAAGAAAACCAAAGTGATGTTGATGATAAAATAAGTTTGGAAATCACTACTCTAAGAAACCACAAATACATGTAAGCATTGCTTAAAATAGTCCCAAGATTAATAGTCCATGTAGGACCCTACTATTTCAAGTTTTGGAAATGCTGCTTAGCAAAGTCCCTTCTTAGAAATTCACAATCCACATACCTCTATTAGAGTAAGTCCTAAAATAAAGAAACCTGATTAACTATGCTTAACCCTGTGTTTTCCAAACTGAAGTGAGCACTGTTTGGGAAACACTAAACATGGAACACAAGCAGGCCATTCTTTCTAGCAAGGTTTTAGGGAACCAGAGGACACTGATTTAATATCTAAACTCCCAGAAACAGAGACCATGTGTTATTCATCTCTACCCCCACGAAAGCTACAGCTCAGTAGTGACAAACTGCCTTTCCTTTTTTCTTTATCTAAACAAAAGTGATTTTCCAATTTCCTTACTTTTTAAGCAACTTCAAGGATTAAAAAGAGAAACAGCATAAACAATCTTACTCTACATAAAATTACATCAACATATATCACAGCAGACAGTTTTTTAAAGCCAAGTAACATGGCAACAACATATCTATTTCTCTAAGTAGAAAAAATTAAAGATATTTAGCTATGATTCAAACTAATCTACTTTTAGGAGACAGCAATAGATTTCATTATTTTCCTTCTACAGCGTAAGTAGACCGTGCTGGGCATCTTTATTCCCATGAAGTCAGACTAACCAAGTGGGCTTTACACAACAACGTTACTTATTACCTGAAGCGTTATCATCAGTGTACCCAGAGGGGGTCTGAAAGTTGTATCGAATGCTTCTTTGAAATCTGCACGTACTAGGGTTCTTAACACTGGGTCTCTAGCTCAGAAAACCTGAAGGAAGGTTTTCAAAGATACAAACTGAAATTATTAAAAAAAAAAAAAAAAGTCAAAACTACAAGCCACCACAGTCAAATTTAAGAGCTCTACCAGATTCCTTTTATCACTATGGAGCGCTGCTGCTACTACTGCTGCTGCTGCTGCGGCTTCTAAGTCGCTTCAGTCGTGTCCGACTCTGTGCGACCCCACAGACGGCAGCCCACTAGGCTCCCCCATCCCTGGGATTCTCCAGGCAAGAACACTGGAGTGCGTTGCCATTTCCTTCTCCAATGCATGAAAGTGGAAAGTGAAAGTGAGGTCACTCAGTTGTGTCCGACTCTTAGCGACCCCATGGACTGCAGCCTACCAGGCTCCTCTGTCCATGGGATTTTCCAGGCAAGAGTATTAGAGTGGGTTGCCACTGCCTTCTCCATGGAGCACTAATGAACACAAATCTCTCCTCTCTGGCAACACAGCAAAGGGCTGCGTCCCCACCCCCGTTTGGCCTTCAGAGATCTACCAATAAAAGTTTCCAATTCTTCATCTAACAATAAATACTCAACCCAATATTAGCAGACACAATAGGCAGTCTCTGATTTACAGACTGACATCACAGACAGAGAGGGCTCTCATCCCATCTCAACCACTTAAAACACAAAAGCCAAACACGCACACACACATACACACACAAACGTGGTGCTTTTAGACAGTGTGTGGATAACTAAAGGTAGAGAGCTAATCCTGAGAATGACCATGAAGGACATCAGCCTATCGAACTGCCAATCCTTAATTATCACTCCTAGACTGCTAGTTTCTTTCCCATGGTTTAAAAAAAAAAAACTCAAAAATCACTTCCTAGTCACAGATACAATATTCTCAATATTGCAGCATCCAGAACTAACAAGTTTACTGGTTTAATTCTCTCTTCGTAACTAACTTCAACCTCCTGAAAAAGGAAGATGGTGGAGCAGAGAGCGAGGCAGAGCCAAACACTAGCCTCCTCTCTAGCCTGGCACTCCTGTGATAGGCACCATCTCAGAGACTGTCCTAGCAAACACTAGGCAGAAGAGGAATGCTTCCCAAACTCAGTCACCATTATCATAGTGACAACACAGCTACATATAGCGCAGCTCTCCTGGTTCCCACAAAAGTAACTGGCATCTGCAGTGCTGACAGAGCAGAAGAGTTAACAAATGTAACAAAATGGAACCAGCCTAACAATGAGATTACTATTAATAAATATTACCAATTCACAGTAGGACTCGAAACCTGCTTCGTCCCAGAATGACTACATTCTCGACACCTCCTTTCTTCTCTTAGCACTGAATACTCCATCAAGTCTGACGTGGGGAGTCAATGAAAAGGTCTTCCACAGGTTTGGGTGGGACTGTTCCCTCTACTTTCCTTTCCACATAAAGCTGAAAAGAGTAAAGTGAGTAAAACTAAAACAAAAGGAAGAAATGTATAAGATATGTATCAATTAACAAACACTGACTGAATATTATGTGCAGGTATGCCTATCAGTGGGCTACAAGAATCGTTGCAATAGAGTTGGTGTACTTTGCTCTCTCTGAAAAACCTCTCCCACTCTTAATATACAGCCATGAAAGACATCTGTAAAAAAGAGAAACTCAAAAGACATAGCTGAGATCAAATAAAAGATAAATATCTCCACAGATGGGAAACGATGCTCAAAGTGCTCCCCAGTGAAAGACTGGGTTCATCCTGGAAACTGGAGTTAGACTCATGGTATTGTTATAAATGTTGTAACTGAAAAGCTTAATAGCAGCCACTAAAAGAATAGAAATAACAATCTATGCTTTCCAGTCAAAAGCAGAGGAAAAAAAGAAAGAAATGCAGGAAACTAGCCATCTCACAAAGGAAAAAAAGCAGCGAAATAAAAGGTTCAGAAAATATAAAATTCAGACAGCAGAAATAAACCTGCTTATTCAAATGGTTCATCACACATATTAAAAGTCAAATATTATCAGATTGGAGGAAAAGGAAGTATGATAGAAGGGATGAGAGACATTATATAACATTAAAAGGAATAATCCACCAAGAACAAGTAACATGCAAGAATCTGAATGCTCCTAATACCACATCTCAAAAATCATCTCTAGTAAAAACTGACCATTTGAGGAAATGTCAACTCCAATGAGAAATATACTTCTATCAGAAACTGACAGTTCAAGCAGAAAAAAATATCAGTAAAGACAGAAACTTGACTGGAACTTTACTGAAAAGGAACATTAACAAGGTTAGCCTAACAAATAAATATACAGAAATCTGTCCCCAAACTGGGCTGCCACAGGTTTTAAGGCATAAAGAATATTCTAACTTCTAGACTTAACAGATAAATAAAATCTCCTTCAAATTAAAGGAATAAATGTAAGGTTGCCAACTTCTCATCTTGCCAAGATTAAAGGAAAAAGCAACAAACTAACGGTACCAATATTTTATTGAAAGATAAATTTAAAATTTTAAAAGTAAGAAGGTCAAATCTAAATTTAAAAATGTTCTAATACACAGAGTGTGAAAAGTTTCTTGAAACTGGCACCAACACAAAAGTGTACTTAATTTGATACTGTTTTATTTGATGTCATAATAACAAGTATACAGATTTTTTTCATTTAATATCAAATTCCTGATATAATAGTCTCTGTTTTCCATGAGAAAACAAAAGATTACAAGAGGCTGATTTACCTGTAATTACTCAAATAAGAGGTGAAAGAGAGGAGGGGAGATAAAACCTCTTGAAGCCTCTATTCTTGGCATGGACACTTGCCATGGGTCCAATTCAATCAACAAATACCTCCTGACAACCCAGAGTAAGTATTATAGGAAATAAGCTGCACTACATGATACACTGGGAAGAGAGGGAAGACAAACAGCACCACCTGAGGGGGTCTCTACACACTTGGGAAGATCACCTTAATTATGAACCACAGCTATGGAAAACTGTGCCATCTACCCCTTAGGAAGCCTGAGACAGAAAGGGAAGTTGAGAACCACTAATTCAATCCACACATCTCAAGTAGTGTACTATAATCTACTTGTAAAAACAAAAGGCATACATAGGGAAACAAATAAAACACTAAACTGGGAGCCAAGATAAGTGCTACAACCAAAACTTACTAAGAGAAGGCAGCATGCATTTCAGGTTAGAAGAATCAGTGAATGCCAGGGCTTCTGGGGAGTCAGGATTTTGAAATGGGCCTTGAAGGGTGTTGAGATTCATCATCTCAGAAAAGGGGACACATGTCAATGAAAACATAAGTATATGTCTACTAAACTAAAAAAAAAATGGTTCTTATACAAATAAAAAGGCTATGGTTACCAAAAAGTCAAAAAGATCCTAAGAAACTGAAATTATTTTTCTTACAAATAATCTAAACAGTCAATAGTGCCAGAGTGTCTGGAAAAAACAACAAATTGTATACCACTTCTTGTGATCAAATTATTATTCTTTTAGGAACTGAATCTCCCTTCCAAGTAAGGGTGAATAAATATAAAAATGGACTTCCCTGGTAGCTCAGTGGTAAAGAATCTGCCTGCAATGCAAGAGACCCAGGTTCTATCCCTGGGTTGGGAAGATCCCCTCGCTGTAGGAGGGCAAAGGACCTCTGTCCCATGGACAGAGATCAGCAGGTTACAGTCCATGAGGGTCACAGAGTTGGACACAACTGAAGCAACTGAGCATGCATGCATGCACTGAAAGAAAATTGATATGAAAACAGAAAAAAAAGGAAGTCCAACATACTTCACAGATGCAGATCTCATTAACTGGACAGCAGATACAAGATCAGACAATCTTTCCACTATGCTACCTCTTGTGGACATGAAATCAGACTCAATGAAGGCTTCAGAGAAGAACCTGAGCGCCCTGAAGAGAACCTTAATAAATGGGGAAGCATAGTGAAAGGACACCTTTCTTCCTACTCTTCACTAGACGGAGAAGAAAATGAGGGAGAAAACATTTCAGCAAAGGTAGTAAAAGGAAACACAAGCCCTGACAACAGTAAGTTTTAAAGAACTTTCCATATAGTATATATGTATGTGTGCTAAGTCTCTTCAGTCATGGCTTGACATCTATGGATGCTGTTTTATTGAATAGTACTAAATATTGATATTAAATATCATGAATTGGCTATAAAAAAAAAAAAAAAGAACTTTCCCCATGTCTGAAGAACAACAGAGGCTTCCAAAAGTTAAATTTTGAGACAGGTTTTAGTCCATTTTGGAAAGTTGCCAAACCTGCACATCCTGGGACATTCACTTTCAGGAGGAAAATGCAGGATCACAGCTAAGCCAATAGCAAGCTTCAAACCTCCCCTGAGAGCGATAAACCATAATGGAAAAGAACATGAAAAAAGAACGTACATACATAAAAGTATAACTGAATCACTTTGCTGCACACCAGAAACTAACACAACACTGTAAATCATACTTCAGTAAAATATTAAATTAAGCTAAATTGAATTTTAAAATAAAAGAGAAGAGAAGAGACAGGACAAGAGCTTGCTTCCTCTTCCACGGAAGAATACAACAAGACAGTTATCTACAAGTCAAGAAACAGGCTGTCACCAGAACCTGACCACTATGGCACCCTGGCCTGGGAATTTCAGTCTTCAGAATTGTGAGAAGTATTATTAGGTTGGTGCAAAAGTAATGGTTTTTGCATTGTGAAATTTGCCATCTGATATTGAAATACATTCTTAATAAATGTGGCTATGTTATATATCATTTTAATGCACACTTCTTGCTTTATGTTTTTTGCTAATGATTTTATTGTTTCTATTTCTTTCAGATTATGGAAATATTTGACAAAAAGCAAATTTGAGAGATTTCCTTATTCGAGTTCAAAATGGACTATAAAGCAGCAGAGACAACTCGCAACATCGAAAATGCGTTTGGCCCAGGAACTGCTAACAAGCATACAGTGCAGTGGCGGTTCAAGAACTTTCTGCAAAGAAGACAAGAGCCTTGAAGATGAGAAGGGTAGTTGCCGGCCATCAGAATGTGACAACGACCAATTGAGAGCATCATCGAAGCTGGTCCTCTTACAACAACACGAAAAGTTGCCAAAGAACTCACCATTGATCATTCTACGGTCATTTGGCATTTGAAGCAAAGTGGAAAGGTAAAAAAGCTCGAAAAGTGGGTGACTCGTGAACTGACCACAAATCAAAAAAAATGGTCATTTTGAAGTGACATCTTCTCTTAGTCTATGCAACAATGAATCCTATTTATTAATAGGACTGTGATGTGTGATGAAAGTGGATTTTATACCCCAACCGGAGACAACCAGCTTAGTGGTTGGACCAAAAAGAAGCCCCAATGCACTTCCCAAAGCCAAACTTGCACCGAAAAAAGATAGTCATAGACACTGTTTGGTGGTCTGCTGCCCACCTGATCCACTACAGCTTTCTGAATCCTCGCAAAACCACTACATCTGAGATGTATGTTCAGTAAATCAATGAGATGCACACCAAAAACTGCAATGCCCGCAGCCAGCACTAATCAACAGAAAGGGCCCAGTTCTTCTCCATGACAACACCAGACCACCCATCGCACAACAAAGTAAAACGAATCGGGCTACGAAGTTTTGTCTCATCTGCCACATTCACCTGACCTCTCACCAACCAACTACCACTTCAAGCATCTTGACAACTTCTTGCAGGGAAAATGATCCCACAACCAGCAGGATACAGAAAATGCTTTCCAAGAGTTCATCCAATCCTGAGGCATGAATTTTTACACTATAGAAATAAACTTATTTCTCATTGGCAAAAACGTGTTGATTGTAATGGTTCCTATTTTGATTAATCAAGATGTGTTTGTGCCTAGCTATAATGATTTAAAATTTATGGTCTGAAACCCTAATTACGTTTGCACCAACCTAATAAATGTACCACTTAATAGTATTTTGTTACGACAGGTTAAGGCAGGTTAAGACAACTGGTATGGAGAACCAAGACTATTCAGAATTAAGTAATTTTCTTGTACAGGACTTCTAGTTAAACATGTGTGTACCTCCCTCACCTCCTACAACCTCCTAAAATGACAACAAATGAATGTTAAGATTACAAGGACAACGAGAGAGAAGGCTACAGCGCTTAAAAGCAAGAGATGCCAATAAAATCTGGAAAGCAGACAGAGAAGTGGCAAATGACTTAACCAACAAGAGAAGGCTGAAAGGTAAAGTCTGCAGAAGTAGGAGCCAAAAAGGAACAGGTTAACTCTGAGAAATCAGGAGGCACCAGGTACCTCTGAAGCCTGGGGGTGACCCCAAGCAGGAAGTCTGCATAAGGAGCAGTTAAGATCCCCACTCTATGGACAGGAGACTGCCCCTCCCAGACCCTGACAGAACTGTTCTGTACTTAGAGAAATTCAACCAGAGTAACAGCATAGGGATACCAGGCCAGGCAGGTTTGGGCACACTGGAAGCCATAAAAGCTGTCTGCTGAAATGAGGAGTCGATCAGTCCCCAGACCACAATGCTCGCACCCATGCTCTTACCTTTCAGGATTCCTTTCCCTAGAAACTGGCCCAAAGGGAGAAAAAAGAATCTTCAGCACAATATAAAACAAAAAGTCAAAGCGATAGACAACAAAAGAGAAACGATAAATAAATCAGAGCGGCAACAGAGGGGTCGGCCAAACATCCAACTCCTAGGAGTTTCAAAAGAAAAATGAGAAAATGAATGAGAGAAAAATGTGTGACAAAATTTCCTAGAAGTAAATGACAGGAACTTCCAGAATAAAGGCACCTACCAAGTGTCTGGGGCCCAAAATACAATGAATGAGAAAAGGACCTACTACGAAGAGGCACATCAGTATGAAATTTCTCAGCACCATAAACTGAGAAAGATTTTAT
>SJYT01007989.1:1219333-1242377 GCA_006410635.1 Cephalophus harveyi
GGGGGGGGCGGCGCAGGGGGGATGGAGGTAGGTCAGGTAAAAGGATTAGGAGTCAAAATAGTACTGAACTCCTCAAAATGAACCCTGGAGGACTGGAGGCTATGTGACAATGAAGCACTGCCTTCAAAATTTTGCAGAAAAGTTATTCCCAGCCAGAAATTTTATACCTAGCAAATGATAGTGAGGTCAAAAATTAAATGTGCTTTCAACTAAATACAGTAACAAAATGCACACCAAAGACAGAAAAGGGATAAGCTTTTAAAAACTTTTAAAACAAACTATCAAAGCTAGATCCAAAAATCTTAAAAAATTTCACCAAAACAGTTAACTAAGTTAGAAACAAAAGCAATTTACCCTCTCTTGCCTTTTGGGATACAGAAAGTATGCAGACTCACTTCTCCAACCAACCTCACAGCAGTGGATAGAAAAATAAAGGTACTATTTGTGTTTTAAAAGTATACATGCAACTTGAAACATCTTTAAATATTCTCAAGATTACTGAATGTCCAGAGACAGAGACTGGGATGAGGGAGAAGGGCAGGTAACAGAGAAAAGACCAACAGCAAGTAAAGAAATGGTGTGTGTGTGAAATGGTGTGTGTGTATGTGAAATGGTGTGTGTATGCTGGGGTGTGTGTGTGTGTGAACAGACCCCCTAGGGACAAAATTTTCTTTTTAAAAATCTAAGGGACGCTCTATTGAGTTTGTGGAGGAGTTTCTTGCATGCTCTCCCTGAAGCCAGCAAGTTTAAAGGGCCTTGACCCTAATTTTTCAAACTCTATTAATGGTGTCTCAAGTTATTGGCTTGCCCACAGTCTATAAAGTAGTCAAGCCGGAAAAACCTAACCACAACAATCAGAACTTAAAAGCCTGACCTTTAAACTAAATCAAAATTTTTGATCTGAAATACCAGAAAAGACTTGAGTCCCTCAACACATCCAGTAAATAATATAAACCATAAATTCACTTCCATGATGGTAAAGTTTACCTACACACTGAATCAAGAGGGTACCACAGCATACAATCTGCTTAGTACAGAGCCTGGGGCAAAATATTAGAGGCTCCTGCTCTTTTTGCTGGCGTTACCACTTCTGACTGAAAGAAAGAAAAGGAGCTGTGAAAGAAAAGAAGCTGCTAGGTAACTGGTGAAAAAGGAATTTGGGGCACCAGAGCCACTGGTAGGCAGTACCACTGGGAAGAGGGCTTCCCCAGGGGCTCAGTGGTGAAGAATCTGCCTGCAATGCAGGAGACACAGGTTCAATCCTTGGTCAAGAAGATCCCCTGGAGTAGAAAATGGCAACCCACTCCAGTATTCTTGCTGGGAAATCCCATGAACAGAGGAGCCTGGCGGGCCAAAGTCCATAGGGTCGCAAAAAGTCTAACAACTGAGCGACTGAGCACGTGTGCACCGCTTCGAAGACAGCAAATAATGACTCCAAGTATCGACCACTGTACCCCATTAAAAGCACTGAAAGACATCTCAAACAGACCTTATAACTAATACAAAAGGCCAACTAGACATAAACTGAAGTTCATGGATGAAACTGTACTTCTTAGCTCACCTGTACTGCAAAAACCATGTGAATCCACAGCATCTATTAAAATCCTGGTTATCTCAACTTTTCCAAACTGCATTTAGAATTACCTCTATCCTAGCCAGTTATATATCAAGCAGCTACAGAAAGTGTAATTAAGATACTGTGGCCCAGTGAACACTTTGACTTTCTCCAGAACTTCCTATCAGTTCTACTCAATTTAGCAATTAATCATTTATTGCTTTGTCTCTAATACCGCTATCCTACTTTTTACATTTCTATTTTTTTAATGACACAGTAATAATCTCCTTAATGATAAAAACCTGTGACTTAGCTTTTGCACGTCTGGGTATTTAGTACATTGCAGTATCACACTGATTGACTAAAGATACTAGCATATTACACAAAGCAGAGACTAACTGTTCACAACACTTCTCAGCCAAGCCACACACAAAGGATGGAAACGATTTACTGTCACTATGGTAATGATTCTAATGTGTCCCCAGTCCACCATCTCACACCCTAGTGTGTCCAGATGGAGAAAGGAACAAAAGCTGACTCAACAGGAAGCAGCATACTGGCTTCAGAAATGATCAACAGTCCTAGCTTCCACACTTAACACAGACGTGATCTGTCACTTGATGGCCCTCGTTCCTCCATGAAACCCCAGGCAGAGGGAAGAAAAGACACAGGAGGAAGAGCCTACATCCTCTACAAACGGATCAAGATCTCAAAGCCATGAAAAAGCTGCATTCATGCAGGCACAAGATAACATTCATTTACTGCCTTCAAATCCTGGAGAACAGTCCTTAACTATGACACTTTGATTTTATCTACAAATGTTAAAACTTCAGTTCACATAACCCATGAGCCTCTGCAGCAGACTCTGTTAATGGGCCTTAATAACGAAGGGCCTGTGCTCAAAGACCTACCACCCCACAGCTGTGCGGCCTGAGAGCCACGAAACGCCTTCAGCACAAACCGCCTCTGCCACAGCGCTGCCAGGCTGCCAAACATCTCAGAGCTGCTCAACAAGATGATGTTTCCAAAATGCAGTGCTTCATAGATGGTAAGGAGTAACAATGCTAAAAATGTTTACAATGAGCAAAATGCATGATTTTCCAAGATCAGCCTCTAAATATTACATAATTCTAACCCAGAAAGTTACAATCCTCAATTCCCAGAGAGGGGCCTCCACAAAACAAGGACTTCTCATTATAACTTCAGATTTTACAAGTGCTCACTTTAGTTATAAAGAAAACTTCTGTGTGTACTATAAAATTCACTGTTCATTGGGGTTTTTAGTAGCCCTAAATGTAAAAAAGATTCAGTAAAAATGTATCTTAGAGCATGATTAAGAAAAAATTTCTCTCTGATATAACATTATAAAAGTTAATTTTTTAGCCACTGCTTTTTTTAATCGTGGCTTGCAGGAAGTCCAAAATATGATTCAACTCAAACTGACACTTCACTGACATTTCCTACTACCTTTCTCATCTAAAACTTCCACCCACTCTCCTCCATGCTTTTAGTCCTGGGAAGGCCCTTAGAAACTGTCCAACCCCACATGTTCATTTTATAATAACAACAATAAAGCCTCTTCTGGCTAGAAACAGAAAAAAACAACAAAAGGTACCGCAGGCACAAAAATAAGATGGAGGGTCTTTCTTTTTCACATTCACACAAAAGATGCTGCAATTTCCTCACATATTCCATTTAATAAAAACCGCAAAACACCAAGAAAAATGATACATGACCAATATCACTTTAAAACTGACCACAAATAATACACCTAATAACAAGATTTATTTCTAACAAATTTTACATGCAAATAGATGTCACCTTCATATTAACCTTACTGGTAGCCTACACATTTATGCCAACAATAACCCTACCCCAAAGACTTAGAACTCTCCTCTGAAACTGTGTAAAGCTTCTTTTAAATGCCACTAACTAGGCAGTAGTTAGTACAAGGCCTGGTACGTAGTAGGTATGCAAATAAATGATTATTAAAATAAATAGATTCTGCAGCAATACCTAGTCATTTCAAGACAGATGTGCCTCTGGATACAGAAATACATTCAGTCCTAAAGCTGACTAATCAAAGGGATGGTAAAGCTGAGCAGTTTCTGTCCCAAGAAATTTCTGTTTCAGCGGGAAATACCCGCTGCATTTGAGCAGTCATAGTGAACAACTTATCACTGGCCCACATTTCAATCTTTAAGTTTCAGCACACAGTAAATGTTTCACATTTCCTAAACAATGCACCTAGTCAACCACCTGAGTCTAAGTGGAATACCAGTATTCTGGCCTAGAGAATTCCATAGACTATATAGTCCATGGGGTCACAAAGAGTTGGACACGACTGAGCAACTTTCACTTTCAGTGAGGTCAAAGAAATATTTACTTTGGTTCCCCTTATGATTCTGACCTGGATGTTTCTGGAGAGAGGTCTATGATATTAAGCTGTTTAACTGTATAGTTTAATACTTCAGTCTGGAAATATTATGTGCACTAGTAGTTACTACTGCCATAAAATGCATTTGTCCAGCACTATAAATATCAAATCTTCATTGTTTCTGTTGTCAAATACATGGTATCAATCTTTCCAAAACTTTCAATGTACCCAAATCGCCTCCTGAACAATTACACTTTACTATTAGTTTATCATTGTTTTTAATGATTGTGGTAGTCTTTAAAAAAAAATCCATAAATTCTTTGGTACTCATGCCATCAAGAGGTGAAGTCTAATCCTTCTCCCTTAAATATGGGCCTTATGATTTGTTTCTTGAACAAACATCTGGGCTGAAGAAATACTGCATGACTGCTAAGGCTATGTCAGGAAAGGGTATTCTAGCCTGGCTCTCTGTCTCTTGGGACACGTGTCTGTTAAACTTTGCACTACCTGGTAGACCTCACAAAGGTAGAGATGCCTGAGAAACATCAGCATTCCACATCCCAGCCATCTGAGTCTTCTAGATGACTCCAGCTACCATCTGATAGCAGCTGCATAAATCTAGTTAAGAACCACCTAGCTGAGTACTGTCAATCGCCAGAAATAATAATAAATGAGCACTGCTTCACACTGTTAAGTCTGGAGTGATTATACAATAAAAAACCAGAATGATGATCAAAAGAAATCTCAGCGTTTTCTTTGGTCCTAGTTCCACTAGTATATGAATAAAGCCTCGTTTTTTATTCATCTCTGATAATCTTCCTACCAGTTTCCTTTAACTGTGCCAAGTTTAAAACCAAAACTTTATATACCTACATCTGTGAACTTTCTTAAATGTTTCTATCACCTATCTTATTTACAAATCTATTTAACCTTCAGTTCAGTTCAGTTCGGTCGCTCAGTCGGGTCCCACTCTTTGCGACCCCATGAATCGCAGCACGCCAGGCCTCCCTGTCCATCACCAACTCCCGGAGTTCACTCAGACTCACGTCCATCGAGTCAGTGATGCCATCTAGCTATCTCATCCTCTGTCATCCTCTTCTTCTCCTGCCCCTAATCCCTCCCAGCATCAGAGTCTTTTCCAATGAGTCAACTCTTCGCATGAAGTGACCAAAGTACTGGAGTTTCAGCTTTAGCATCATTCTTTCCAAAGAAACCCCAGGGCTGATCTTAGCCTCACCTGAATAGTAAATCTTTTCTCAAAAGCCAATCTTTACATAACATCAATAGAAATTCTATACTTCTATATACTCCAGTAACTAATACAACGTTGACGAGCCAACTCTCCTGTCAATCATCCAGTAACATATACTGATAGAATGTTCTCATGTCCTCATTCTTACAGTTCAGAGACCACATAAGGAAACAGAAGTGGGCAAGGCCAAAACCTTCACCATCTACTGATCTCTTATTAAAATGGTCTCCAAAAATCCCTGCAAGTTTTACAGTTGCACAACGCCCACATCTTTTGAAGTCAAGCTGGTGCTAATCATAGGATGTTACCTGACAAACAAAATGTAATCCAATGCAAGACGTGCAGAGTGAAACTGCAAGTCTTGCAAAAATGCATGATTACACCAGATCTACAGAAAGCAACACTGAGAAATTCATTAAAATACACACCACTGATAAATGAAAATTATATACACAGACCAATTAAAAGTTCATAAAAATTGGAAACAATGACACAGCTATAAACAGAATAATTTGAGTATTTCAATAATTAAGTGAGGCCTTGGAAAAATCACAATTGTTTTTTAATGACTCCATGACAAAATTCAAACGAAGCCAATACATGCGTGGGCCTTGACTGAATTCTGGTTTGAAAAAACTAAGCTAACTAAGTATGCAGACATTTTAAAGACAAGTGGAGAAAAGCTAAGGTATGAAGGAACCTTTGTTAATTTTCTAAAGTGAGAATGATGGTTGTACAGAAGATCCATATTGTTGGTAATGCAAGTCCACCATGTATTTAAAATTTAAAAAGGCACCATGATGACTGCAACTCCTAAACAGCTCAACAAAGTCATTTATATATACATGTGTATTCTGCAAATTTGGAAAAAATAATTACCAAAACAACAATTACTGAATGGATAAGGTAAAAACTCCGTTACGTTCTTTCAATTTTTCTGCACATCTGAAAATGTTTACAAAAGAATGTTGGGTGGGAAAAAGAATATCCGCCTCACCAAAATTACATACACATATACAGTCAAGACTTCCTCACTGAAGGAAGGTTTCCTCCTACATGAAAAGAAATATTGGGGGAGGGTGGAGGAAGGGGGTGTCAAGTGAAGTTATACTGTGATATCTTTCAATGTTACTAAAACAGTACATTCAAAATATCCATACACTAAATTCATTCCTTATTCCAGAGATTGGAATATAGTTCTAAACTAATTTTTATTAAAATAAAGTACTTTATTTTGCTTACTTTTGAAGTTCAGATTAATTTAACAAAAATATGTACTAACATATGTCAACCACTAGGAATGCAGACACCACAATCAGCCTGTCTTCAAAGAGATGATCACTCAGCTCCCCTGATGGCACTCACAGGCTCAAACTGAAGGAAGGACAATTTAAAGAGTGGTTCTGCAGGATAACAAGAATGTTAAAGAAATCACTTAGGGATACCGCAAAGAATAATTTGGTGGGCTTTCCCATCATTCCTAACTGATTATATTTTTAACAGAAATACATTTCAAATAGATGTGACACGTGGAAATTAAACACCACACATTTCAAAAGAAGTGTTTCATAACTAATAACTCAAAAAGTGTGTCACTAAAATGTAAGCTCCTCAAGGACAAGAATTTTGGCCTCTTTAGTTCACTGATATAGCACAAGTATCTGGCCCAAAACAAGCCCTCAGTACATATTTGTTGACTAATAACGACTGAATGAATGAAATGAAGTTGAATTTCTTTTTGTGTTCATTTATAGTTAAATTACGGTGAAAATTCTGGTCAATTTACTAGGAGGAAAAAAGTGCTTAAATTTTTTATCACAATGTTTTTGCCTGTCTTCTCCCTGGGTGAAATCTGAATATAAAATGGAAATGGTAAGCTTTAGCCCAAAATCCAAAAGTCTTTCAACACATACAATTTCTCTGAGGCATGGCTGTGAATAAATATTCTGTAAACTCAAGTCAGAAATTATGTCCATATATCTGATGTCATATATATGACATAAATATATATTATATGATATAACATATGTGTCATATATTAATGGCTCTGTTCAATATCAAAGTTCAAAACAACTTTTAAAAATAATTATTTGTAGAATCATTCCTCAGTTTTACACAAAGAAATTATACTTTATGTCAGAAGTTTCTAAAGAAAAAACAAACTTCAGTGAAATTTCCTGCTTTACGTGAATAGCTAACTAAAACACTTTCCTAGGGATTTATTCTTTTTCTATTATTAAAATAATATATACTCACACAGAAATATATACAACACTATACAACACTAAAACATACTGAAAAGACATCAAACACAATCACTCCTAACCCGTAAACAAGCACGCTGTCTTTTTCTTTCACCACTTCTTATGAAACTTTTATTTTTTAATCTGGTTAAGACCATGAACTGTTTAACATAGAAAAATGCAGTCTTTTATTTATCCCAGTGATACTATTGGTCCGTTTACAGGATTTTCCCAACAGCATTAAGGCATTTGAACTAAACCATCTATCCAAGCTTGTTTGTTCCCATTAACACTAACAAATACCAACAACTTGGCTGGAGAGAGGTTTAAGGATGCTATTTGTAGCCATGAAATCAAGCAGCTGGCCAAAACTAGGATGGAATTCGCACCCTTAACTGCACTGAACTGGTTTAGTTGCTCTATGTCTAACCCACTACATAAATACAAGAAAACTACTCAACTGATGTGAATCCCTATATAGTTCCTCTGATCATTCTCTCACCTTAGGGGCTTCACACATGCTGTTCCTTCCACCTAGGAAGCTCTTCTAGTCCTCCAGGCCCTATCCTACATCACACATCTCCCCACCAGCTCCTCAGCCTACCCCGTCTTCAGAATCCTGTCCTCCTGTTAAACATTTCTTCTTCCAATAAGCTTTCGTTCTTTGCAAGACTGGGCCATGTGCCTTTGGTGAGGAGTCCTTTACTTCGTCTTTCCCTGTATCATCATTCTGCACTATGATGGCCTGTCTTTACCGTGGACTAAGCTCTACCACCATATACCCAAAGTTAGAACCAGCATGTATGTAGCAGAAGCCCCACACAATCTGCTGAATTAAACGGTAAGATACTATTTAATGATACACATGTGCAAACATATACACAGTGTATA
The DNA here is from genome assembly GCA_006410635.1 of Cephalophus harveyi. Taxonomy (NCBI): domain Eukaryota; kingdom Metazoa; phylum Chordata; class Mammalia; order Artiodactyla; family Bovidae; genus Cephalophus; species Cephalophus harveyi. Next base: position 1,227,652 of record SJYT01007989.1, read on the forward strand.
CATATTAATATTTAATTGCACATGTGCATATATACACACACGCACACTAAAAGGTGTGCGTGTGTGTATATATCTACTAACAGGTATGTGTGTATCAGAAAAATAAGTTACTTCCCATGCCCATTCCAAGAAGAAAATAAAAAGCAATAAAGCTGAATTACTGTAGCGTTGTCTGCCACTTCACTAATCATCTGGGCATGCTAGCGTTCAATTCCCTCAGCTGTAAAATATGAAAATCCTAAAATCCTCCTTGATGTAAAATTTTGAACATCTCAAAAATGACTTTCTACTCAGCAAAGTCAAGTGGACTTGTAATCTACTCAAGTCAAAAGGGAGGATCAATTATTACAGCCTACCATACAGCATGATAATAGGTACCCTAGAAAACACAAGATAAATTCCCACTGAGCACTTAAAAGGTAGCAGGACTGCTCAAACAGCCTCCCCAAAGAGAAAAGCCTCAGGCCACCCCAAACCAAAGGCGAGCACACACTCCCAAGCCCAGGAGGTATAAGCCATCAATGAGCTTTTGCTTTATCACACTTTATTTCAAACAATTTTTTGCTACCCAGAACCTTCCCCCATTAAATTTATATGGAAAGTATAATGAAAAGATAACATAATTTTATACTAATTAAATTTACTCATGTCAAATCAAATACACGAGCCCCATCAGTTAAAAAATTGAGGGGAATAAAAAACAGAAGAGTTGGGCTGATTTTGAAGAGATCCACTCCAGTTAAACAAACAAGGGGTTCAGAGTTTAAAATGTCCACTGCTTCTAAATAGAGGCTTCCCAGGTGGCTCAGTGGGTAAGAATCCGCCTGCAATGCAATGCAGGAGACATGGGTTTGATCCCTGAGTTGGGAAGCTCCCCTGGAGGAAGGAACGGCAACTCATCCCAGCATTCTTGCCTGGAGAATCCCATGGACAGAGGAGCCCAGGAGGCCACAGTCCACAGGGTCACAGAGTCAGACACGACTCAAACAACTGAGCACTGCTTCTAGATACCCATTAGAATGAATCCAAAGAACAGAACAGGAGGTCTGAGGCAGGAAATAAAAATGAAATCTTAGAAGAGCAAAGCTGACCAATACATAGTAAATGTAATTCATAAAACAGTATCTAAAGGCCAACAACCACAGGCTCAAAGAGATGAACTTTCGGACGTCACATACATCCATCCCCTCATCTTACAAATGAGTAAACTAAAACTCACTGCAAGGAAATGACTTGCCCAAGATTACATGACTGATAATAGAAGAACCAAATGTCTCCTGACTCCAAATTTAGTGTCTTCTCAGTTTTCAGAGCTCCTTCCCCAAAAGGGCCTGCCTATCAAACACAAAGTCTTTCAGAGACACATAACACTGTAAGAACTGTAATACTTGATAATGAATGTTATTATCACAAAACAAACCTTCTGAAAACAGAAAAAAATTAGAAAACTTAAAAGATTAAGCACATGCCTCCAAATTCAGAAATGCATTTTTGATTATTTCATCTCACCTTCGGGCCTTAAATCCCATGTGAAATGCAAAACCTGTGAAACTGATCATGAGTATCTAGAACCATAAATCATCTTAAAATATTCATTGGCAGTATACCACATGAAATTGTCATTTTAAATGACAGTAACAATGAAAGCATCAGAGAACACCAGGTTGCATTTTGAAGTTTCTCTGTGCTCTGACACTGCTCTCCTGGCAGCATTCAAGGCAGCCACTCCAGTACTCTTGCCTGGGAAATGTCACGGACAAAGGAGCCTGGAGGGCTACAGTCCATGGAGTTGCGAAGAGTCAGACACAACTTAGCAACTAAGCAATAGCATCAAGCCCAGCCTGTGTAGGGACAAACAGGAAGGAGCACAGACTCCCCACAGAAGCTCTTCAAGCATCCCCTAGACCCTCCCTGCCACTTTCCAATATCTCTTCCACAACGAAATCAAAGCACTAGAAACTTGTTTTCACACTCTAACGGGCCATTAACCTCTTATGTTATCCCTAGACAGATCTTTTGCAAACAAAAAGCAAAAGAACAACAACTGGAAAAAAAAAAAAAAAACCCACCGTCTGTATGTAAACTGTTCTCAAAATAATTCAACAGTTCTGGACTACTATTTAAACTCTGACTATCAGTATCAAATACAGACATCTATGATGAACCTCTGGTTGCTACCGGCATCTTCAATGACTATAAATGAAAACTCTTTAGGCTCAAGAGAACGGAGGTAAGAGGATGAACCAGTACCCACACCCCGAAACTTTGTCCTCAAAGCCTTTTGCAAGCACCAGGTTTAATCATCAGATCCTTCTTCTCTGTCACTTACAGTCTCCCTTAGCACTTAACTCTTTATTTACATGCCTGTTTCCCCATTAAACTGAAAGCTCCAAGAGGGCAGAGGCCATCATCTTTGCATCACAATGTACATTAATTTAAATAGTCATTGAATTGAGCAAAAGAGTAAAATTTTCCCACTTTGCCTCTTTATTTTTTCCATTTATCAACAAAATTTAAGTAAAAGAAATCATAGACAACCTTAGACCCACAGTCCTTTCTTCCTCTGAACCATTCTACAATACAAAAATCCTTTTCCCTATCACAATCCTAAGAGCACAGAAACTGGAGCAGAAAAGTCCTAAATAATCTGGTCCAATTCTCTCATTTTACAAATGAGTTACAGCATTTATTCATGGTCACACAGCCAACTAGTATCAGACACACACGCAAACCAACAAATCCCCAACTGCTTCCTCCAATTTATATCCCATTATCATTGTATCAAAAACAGACTGACTGCCTACTGTGTGTGTGTGTTAGCCACTCAATCGTGTCCAACTCTTTGCAACCCCAGGGACCACAGCCCTCCAGGCTCCTCTGTCCATGGGATTCTTTAAACAAGAATACTGGAGTAGCCACTCCCTTCCCCAGGCAATCTTCCCAACCCAGGGACAGAACCAAGGACCGCTGTGCAGCAGACTGCACAGCAGGCAGACTCTACCGGCTGAGCCACCAGAGAAGCCCTGACTGCCTACTAAATATCCCAGCAATTCCAAATCACCTAAGAACACCAAGCTTTCTTTGTGTCTTTTGTTCGTGTCTTCTAATCTGTATTTTCTTAACAGACAAAGACTTCTCAAAAGTGCATATGCAGAAAATACATCTTTGCATTTCTAGTACTTTGACAAGGATGTGAAAAATACTTGGCACAATCAAGATGTTACCATTGGGAGAAGCTAGGTTATGAGTACATGGGTCCTTTTCTGCATTATTTTTTCAACTACTTGTGAGTCTATAATTATTTCAAAGTAAAAAGTTAAAAATAAATCAACAAACATGACCCACCTACCTGATGCCACTCCAGGACCCACTAACCTATCACTTCACTCTTCTACAAACTTTCCCAATAGAGCTAGAAAAAGTTCCAACTGCTTTTCAACCCAAATTCCAGGAAGGGTTGGTGCAGCTACTCCAAGCCTAGCACAACATTTGAGAAGCACACAAACATTTACTGAACAAGGGAAACTCACCTAACATTGTTCTCGACTCTGTGCCGGCAACACAGAGCAAATATTGACACAGGTCAAACTCTTCTCCTAGTCTTTCATAGTTTGCTACTCACCCGTGGATCAGTGTCACTCCCCTAAGACTGTAAGCCTATGAGCACTGACATGCGTTTTTAAAAAGCTATCCTCTCAGTATCTCACAGTTCTGGGGAAGACCTGATTTTTATGTAACTTGTTTCAAATTTTTTAAATTTCATTTGTAAAAACAGAAAAACAAACAAAAATTACTCTAGCCTCAGACAGACGGTTAGAGAACCTATGGTCTGACGGAGAAAGGATGGCTGGGGGCAGCGAGGAACTGGCAAGTTTGGCCCTATTTGCTGTCGTTGTCGTTGTTCAGTCTCCAAGTCGTGTCCGACCTGTGACCCCACGGACTGCAGCACGCTAGGCTTCCTTCTCCTTCACTACCTCCTGAAGTATGCTCAAATTCATGTCTATTGAGCCGATGATGCTATCTAATCATCTCATCTTCTCCCAGCCTCTTCTTTTGCCTTCAATCTTTCCCAGCATCAGGGTCTTTTCCAATGAGTATTCTCTTCACATCAGGTGGCCAAAGTATTAAGAGTTTCAGCTTCAGCATCAGTCCTTCCAATGAATATTCAAGGTTGATTTCCTTTAGGACTGACTGGTTTTGTGTCATTGATTAATTTTAAAACAAAGAAATGTGGGTAAGAGCCTTTTATACCAGGATCTTCACACTTTTTTTGTTTCTGATGATGGCAGTCCATTTAGACACTATGAGAAACACTGCTTTAAATCAAAAAACCTCTTAATCAGTAAAGGCTACGATAGTAAATGTTTTTACTACAATCTGGTTAGGTTATATTACTTACAAAACTTTAACACTATTGCCAGAAAAACTTTCTATTAAAAAAAAGATTTTAAATATATCATCCTCAAAAATAGATGCTATCACCCCTCAAGAATGCCCTTGAATTTACAAAAAAAAAAGATTGAATCTTCATGTCAACTGAAAGCTTTTTACATTTCCAAAGAGACTTCTGAGGAATCAAGAGACCCTGGAGAAGAAAAGCAAAAGACCAATTGGCCTAGAATCCCTGCCATTCCACAGAGTTTTATGAAACCAAAATCATTTCAGATGATATGGGGAGGCTGCTAACGACACATTGACTCCTGTCTCTGGAATCAGGTGTTGTATTTATTTCTTTTTCAGTATCTCTCTGCTCTCCGAAGCAGCAGAATGATGAGCAACTGCCAACAAAAGCAGCCTCCATGTCATCTCTGACCTGCAGATGACTGGCCACCCACCTCCCCTATAGAAGAGAGCCATTCCTGGTTCTGTGTCCCCTCGGCAGTGACAGAAACCTAACAGAAAATCAGCAGAAACACGTGGCAGCAATTTGGATTCATTCCTGCTGGCAACTGCAGGAAGCAAAGAAAAAGTAGTCGTATACTCTCCTAAAGAACCACCATAGCAACTGTCCACAGTATCCAAGGACTCCCTCCCCCTCACTATTCTTCATCTATAATGATCACAACACCTGATAAGCAGAAAAATGCAGTTACTTAAGGAAAACACCAGGGACTTCTCAAAGATGAAGTTTAAAAATGAAAAAGTTTAAAGTGAAGTTTAAAAACTACTAAAAATAAAAGCATACGGAGATTGAATGTTTAAACTAGATTTGCACGCACACACACAAAAATCACCTGTCTGGTGCTTCCCTTAAAGTTCCCATATGCAGATGATGACACAGAGCAACAACTGGACTAGTTCAAATTCCCTTTGGACAGGAAGCAAAGTCACTCCCACAACAGAAGAATGTAGACAATGAACTACACAAGTTCATATACTCCTCCCCTCAAAGCTTTTCATATAAAACCCTATTTTCATCACTGAGACATCAAAATAGCCCTACCATATTATCTCTGCTCTTTTGACATTCTTCATCAAGTTAACTTCCTGATCTCAAATTTGGCTTTTTCTAAAAGCTTACAAAAACCCATCATCCTCCACTTTTCACATCACAGCAGCAGGCTGTTTCTCCACAGGAAAACACTCAGGTGAACCTCCACCAGGCCTCTGAGAAAGTCTTAGAGCAGGTCATAAAGAGCTACACCACCTTGTCATATGAATTCTGGAATGGCATAGTCATGCTGGGGCAGAGCCAGTTTCTTGAAATGGTAGTTTCTCAACACTTTTCCTTTTGTACTAAAAAAAATGGGGCCTGAACTGATGAAAAAGGAAATAAAATTCTATCTATCCATTCAATTCACAGTGCTCCCTAGACTGGACACTGTCATAATCTTTATAACTGGTGATCTAGAATACCACTATTACTAATGAAATTCCAGACTATATAATCTCTTTTATATATGTGTATGTGTGTATATACATACACATATATATATATATAAAAACATGAAAATTTGCTATCAAGAAAAATGTACATTTGAGTAGCTTTTTCCTATGAAAAATAAAGTAACATTTTGGAGTCAAGAAAAATTTCAAATACATAAAATTATATGCAGCATGATCACAACTATATTTTAAAAGAAAAATCCATGTATAGGAAAAAAGAGACCAAAGAGTCACCAAAATACTACCAGTGATGGCACCCTTGCTAGACTTTATAAACTGATTGTGTTTTCTGAATCCTGTGTAAGAATGTTTTTTATTTTTTATATAAATTTATTTATTTTAATTGGAGGCTAATTATTTTACAATATTGTAGTGAGAATGCTTTTTAATAGTAAGGAATTTTTTTTAACTATTAACAGTCAAAAACTTGAAAACAGCTCCAATTTCCATCAGCTAGAAAACAGATGACAATATAGTGATTATCCGAACAATGAAATACTACTACCACAATTAACGTGGTATCTGGTCCCATCATTTCATGGCAAATAGATGAGGAATAAATGGAAACAGTGAGACTTTATTTTCTTGGGCTCCAAAATCACTGTGGACAGTGACTGCAGCTATGAAACTAAAAGACACTTGCTCCTTGGAAGGAAAGCTATGACAAACCTAGATAGTGTATTGAAAAGCAGAGACATCACTTTGCCAACAAAGGTCTGTACAGTCAAAGCTGTGGTTTTTCCAGTAGTCATGTAATGAATGTGAGAGTTGGACCATAAAGAAGGCTGAGCACCAAAGAAATGATGCTTTCAAACTGTGGTCCTGGAGAAGACTCTTGAGTCCCTTGGACTGCAAGATCAAACCAGTCAATGCTAAAGGAAATCAGTCCTGAATATTCACTGGAAGGACTGATACTGAAGCTCCAATACTTTGGCTACCTGATAAGAAGAGTCAACTCACTGGAAAAGACCCTGATACTAGGAAAGACTAAAGGCGGGAGGAGAAGGGGATGACAGAGGATGAGATGGTTGGATGGCATTACTGACTCAAATGGATATGCGTTTGAGCCATCTCCAGGAGATAATGAAGACAGGGAATCCTGGCGTGATGCAGTCCATGGGTTCTCAGTCAGACACGACTTGGTGACTAAACAACAACAACCATAATTAACAAAAGAAAAAAACTGTTACATGTGCTAAGGAACAGCCACCAGACACATGATCCCTTTTCCATTTAATTCTAAAAAAGGCAAGATTACAGAAAGAGAAAGGATAGCTGTTTTCAGGAGCGTGGTGGGAAGAAGGGGCTTAGAAAGCAAAAGGGCACCAGGGAACTTCTGGGATCATGAAAAAATTCTGTATCTTGATTGTAATCATGGTTACACAACTATACACATTTGTCAAAACTCAAACTGTACACGAAAAATGGGTGAATTTTACTGTATGGAAGTTAAACTTCAATAAAGCTGAGTTACAAACTAAATAAGAATAGAGAAAGTTGAAACATTTTATTAAGGTGAATGATACCACTGGAAACTGAACAAATAACATTACTTTGCTGTTTAAGCTTATATTTTTATTTCCGTGTGAAGTAACATTAATTTGTAACACTTCATTCAATATCCTGACAAAAATGAGGATATCAGAAACCATAGTTACCTAAGAATTTATCGTATTTCTCATTCTGAAGGGGTTTATTACCACTATAGTGATCTTATCAAGAAAATAATATAAAATATGATCTCATTAGAGAATAATTTCTAATAGCCAAATTCAATTTACCAGTAATCTTACCTCTATGAAAGTGTTAGTCGCTGAGCTGTGTCCAACTCTTTGTGACCTCATGGACTGTAGCACACCAGGCTCCTCTGCCCATGGCGTTCTCCAGGCAAGAATACTGGAGTGGGTTGCTATACCCTTCTCCAGGGGAATCTTCCTGACCCAGGGATAGAATCTGGGTCTCCCACATCATCGGCAGATTCTTACCATCTGAGCCACCAGGGAAGTCTTACCTCTATATTAAGTTAGAAGAATGCTGTAAACTTTTCACATGACTTATGCCTCAATGTGCCCCACTTTCAAGAACTCTGTCTTTCCATCATTATTACAAGCAACTTGCTGATCAAATGTTATCACACTAGAGGTTAAAGACGTGACAACATCTGTCAGGAATATTTCCAATGTAATGTTGCCTATCCATCTAAGGCTATTATCCAACCAATTTCTCTTAAGAATGTCAAATTTTATGACATGTTAAAATTTAATTGGTTTTATTCTGTAAAATGGCAAAATGTTCAATCATCAAAAACAAGTTTTCATGTAACAACAGGAAAAATCTAAAAAGACTGAACTCTGAGATTAAGATAATTTTTTTAAAGCTTTCAACTTTGAGATATATAATCAATGTATATCAAATAAATGATCTGAGGGAAAGGAATAAAGAGGGAAGACACTTTAAATCAGGATGTTGAAATTGGGTGCTCACTATACTATCCTCTTTACTTTTGTATATGTTTTAAAGTTTCCATAATAAAAAGCTTTAAAATAATTTTCAGAATAAAACTTAAAAATCAATTATAAAAACAAATCAACATTTCAAAATTACAGTGAGCCAGGAGGCAGGCTGTTGTCATTTGCTCAGAATGCCAAGGTGTCAAAATGACAGAAACACAAGACTATAATTAGAGTTTGTTTTCTTAACTAGAAATACAGTTGACCCTGTGTCTCCAAGGGGTACTGGTTCCAAGAGCCCCGGTGGGTACCAAAACCCTTGGTTGCTTAAGTCCCTTTATAAAATAACTACTACAAATAGTTAATACTTGGTATCTATGGATATGAAACCCGTGGATACCAAAGGTCTAGTGTATGTATGATGAAAATGGGGCACAAGGACATAAATACATTCTCCTATACTACAAATAGTTAATACTTGGTATCTATGGATATGAAACCCGTGGATACCAAAGGTCTAGTGTATGTATGATGAAAATGGGGCACAAGGACATAAATACATTCTCCTATACTACAAATAGTTAATACTTGGTATCTATGGATATGAAACCCGTGGATACCAAAGGTCTAGTGTATGTATGATGAAAATGGGGCACAAGGACATAAATACATTCTCCTATACTACAAATAGTTAATACTTGGTATCTATGGATATGAAACCCGTGGATACCAAAGGTCTAGTGTATGTATGATGAAAATGGGGCACAAGGACATAAATACATTCTCCTATACTACAAATAGTTAATACTTGGTATCTATGGATATGAAACCCGTGGATACCAAAGGTCTAGTGTATGTATGATGAAAATGGGGCACAAGGACATAAATACATTCTCCTATACTACAAATAGTTAATACTTGGTATCTATGGATATGAAACCCGTGGATACCAAAGGTCTAGTGTATGTATGATGAAAATGGGGCACAAGGACATAAATACATTCTCCTATACTACAAATAGTTAATACTTGGTATCTATGGATATGAAACCCGTGGATACCAAAGGTCTAGTGTATGTATGATGAAAATGGGGCACAAGGACATAAATACATTCTCCTATACTACAAATAGTTAATACTTGGTATCTATGGATATGAAACCCGTGGATACCAAAGGTCTAGTGTATGTATGATGAAAATGGGGCACAAGGACATAAATACATTCTCCTATAACATAAAATTATTCCCCTCAATATACTCTGCAAGATCTACTTACGTGTAATTTGACACAGTCCTCGGTGACTAAACTTTCCTTTAAAGACTATTTCCTAAATAATGTTAATTGTTAAGGAAAAATCCTCACCTTTTCTAAAGTTCATCTTCATCCCATTACTCCTAGTTGTACTCCTGTGTACTATGTAATTGCCTTCCCAAGTATCTGTTTACTCCTAGACCTACAATTTAGTCAACTGATTTTTTTGATTTATAAAACTAATGTTCCCTTGTTTGTTTTCATTTTCAGTTTTTTGTTTGGCTATTCCATACCCTGTCTCTAATCTTACTTTCCTTAAACAACTTAATCATTTTTGAGGCTTGCCTGGACTTTCTCAGTAAAGTCACTCTAGTATTATCGTTTCTAGGTAACTATCTCAATAATCAAATAGTCAGATTTCCCACTGGTTTGGTGACATGATGCTCTATTCCACAGTTAATACTGTGTTTTTTTAGTGTAGCACAATGAAACTTTTAGGAACCTCTACCCACCACAATCTTTGTTCAGCTCCACATAATCCCAGCTCTCTTTTCTGAATCCTACTGAAGGGATGAGGATATGCCTGAGTCTTTAAAACCCAATAGTTCCAAATAAAAATAAGATGCACTTACTAAATGCCAGGTATTGTGCAAAAAGCTCTTTCTGTGTCAACCCTGCCCAACAGAATTTGCAGTGATCATGGCACTGTTCTGCATCTGCACTGTCCAATACCATGCCACTAGCTACATGTGGGTACAGAGCACTTGAAATGTGGTTACTGTTACTATGGAACTGACTTGTTAATTTTATTTCTTTTCAACTAATTTCAGTTTAAGTAAGTCATGTCTTGAGACTAACTTATATTGCTTGAATTTTTTATAAATTTCCCTTTAGTTTTACATCTGTATATATTCAAGATGATCTATGATAAGAGTTTCTGAACCTCACCACAACCGACATCTTGGATAGGTTCATACTTTACTGTGGGGCTGTCCTGGGCATCGCAGGGTGGTGGGCACCACCTCTGATGTCTACCCAACCAGAGGCCAGTAACAATGCCCCAACTGGGACAACCAAAAAATGTCTCCAAACACAGCAAACATCCCCAGGGGGGCAAAAACTACACCCACCTGAGAACCACTGGTCTAAGACTAACAGTCTCGATTCTGCATTCAATGCTAAGGATGTTCTAGTGCAATTCCTCTAGTGCCTGTTTTTCTATTTGGAAACCAGACAAAATGTAAAAGCAGTAAAAAGTAACCATCTCTTTATAATATTTTCCACAGAACCTATAATATTGTGCTTTCCCACCTGCTATCTCAACTATTCTTCACCAACCAGGGTACTACTATACCTGATTTAGAAACTGAGTCTGTAGGGGGTGGGGAGGAGCGACAGGGAGTGAGACTGTAAGTGCTTAAACGACTCGCTTACCACAACACAGTTAATAACTAGCAGGGCTGGGACAAACCAGATTTAGGAATTCCTAATTTTAAACTCCTATCTACACTACCTTACGCTGTACCTTATAGCTTCTAAAGGGGGAGCTCGTTAGAGAAAAACCTTTTCGATATAACAGTCTCAACCCAGACTGTTTCTGGTCACACAGCACATTATAATGCCTAAGAACAAAGTTCACAGGAAAATTCCACATCCAGACCAACAACGTGAACTGCGTTGCAATATAGCCAACCTGCATCCCGAAGAGTAATTCAAGACAGAGACTAGTCTCAGGGACACATATCACCTTAAAAGGCCCCTCCTAACCTAGTACTAGGAAAGCATTAAGAGGTTCTGGCTCTGACAAAAGGCCTAAATCAATTTGAAGTGCAGGAGGGAGGAGTTGCGGAGGAGAAATCAAAACTCTAAGACAGGTGGCTGCACAAAGGCTGGGAAACCTCAGAAAGCAGAGATTTCCTAGAATACAGGCCATGTGAGACAGTGAAGAGACCTGGACTTCAGAAATTAGAAGACCCATCATGTGGCCCTCATCTGTCAGTACCCTGGATAAATTCGGTAAACTCAGGCCTGGATTTCCAGCGCACCTGTGAAAAGAATGGTCTACTGACTTCTTCGGCACTTCCCAGGATTTGGTGAGTTGCACTTCCAGCTCTCCTCTCAATCTCAAAATGCAGTACCATGTTCTTGGTATGGTTTTTACTACTGATATTTCTTGAGATGTTTTAAGCAGGAACATAGCACTAACTCAAGGAATTTGCTAGAAAGAAAATCAAAATGTCACACAAGTATCTGAGCACTAAGCGGTTTCAATTCCATACAAAGAATATTTGCTGAGGGGCCAGCTCTCTGCACCAGGGACCTTGTAATCACTCTGGAAATCCACAACCAATATCCTAGGCTCTAGGAATGCCTAGCCATCCCCACCTGTATTCAACTACTGCATTATTTGGTCTCCCAGGGCCAATAATTAAAGATTTTAACCCAATATACCAAGACTGTCACAGAAATGCATGAGTGCATGCTTAATCATGTCCAACTCTTTTGCAACCCCATGGACTGTAGCCCATCAGGCTCCTCTGTCCATGGGATTTCCCAAGCAAGAATACTGGAGTGGGTTGCCATTTCCTTCTCCAGAGGATCTTCCCAATCCAGGGATCGAATTCATGTCTCCTTCATTGGCAGGATTCTTTACTGCTGGGAAGCCCATCACAAAAATAGCAATCATAAAAACACAGAGGAAACGCACTCCAGTATTCCTGCCTGGGAAATCCATAGGTAAGAGAGACTGGTGAGCTACAGTCCATGGAGTGGCAAAGAGTCAGACTTGACTTTAGAGACTAAACAACAATTTTTAGCTTTAGCTTTTTTGCCTCCACATCACTCTGTTAGTATCATTCTGCCTTCTGTTTACCATTTGTTTTGTTTTGCCTGCTTCTTTTATTCCTCCTGCTAAAAAGGAAAAAACACAGAGGGGGGAAAAAATCAGATTTTTTTTTAATACTGAGTACATTTTAAATGCTGACATCACATTTCTACACTAAACAAAATATATAACTTTTAATAGGATGCAGCCATTTTAAATAGAAAACTTTATTTGTATAGCACAATATTGGTGTTTTGAGGCGTTTTATTTGACTAAGCAATTTATTTTCAATACCATGCTGCCAGTCCAATCTTACTGCTTTTTGGGTAAATACTAAAGTCTATGTATTTTTTTTTTTTTTCCACCGAAACTATCAATTATCATTTCATTAGATTTTTATCTAAAGGCAAAAGTTCTCTGGGCTCATTCTAGTTAAGTTAAAAGGTTCCAGAAAGAGAGTCTCGTGTGGGAAAAGATTTCCCTTAAACAATGCAGCAAAGGGTTGATCTAGTATTTTTATGCAAACAGGATCTTCTTCTGAAGGGGAGACAGAGAACTGCTCCACAAGTCAACTACCTCAAAACTGGAAAGCGTGACTATTTCAAATGCTGCTTTCATAAAACAGACCAGACATTCTACTGCTATGAGATACAACAACAGGTTCCTAAAATTTTATCTACAGCTATTTTTTTTTAATATCTACATATTTTACGGTCTCATTTTCGAAACCACCTGTCTTTATTTCTCATGAAAACTGAAGATGATCCCAATAGTCTCAATATTGTATACTGAGAGTACAAGAGTCAAAGCTGATTATTTGTTTACACCAAGAATGAAAAAAGAAAAAAGGTAGATTTAAAAAGGATACATGTAAATTTCTAGACTAGCTGAAAAAGGAATGCTCAAAAATTATTCAAAGTGCCTAACAAAACCACAAAATAGGTTTCGGCATGCATGATCAATTGAGTAAGTTAGTTAGGATTCCTGGTATATAAAGTTAGGACTAGTATAAAAAAATACACCGTATGTCTCTCCTGGTGCAATGTAACAAGTTGCCCTACAAGCACAGCCAACTGGATTCTATGAATGACAGACAGTACAGCTATCCTCACTACTAGCCTGGTTCTAAAATTTACCCCACCCCTCAAAAAAAAACACCTTATGTAAAAGTCTTAACAAAAGATTTGTAATGAAATAAAATCGGAGTAAGACTGTATTATAAAATAAATGACTTAAAACTTATTTTCGTACTTAGAAGAACTATGTGACCACTCCAAATGATTAGTATTTTGAGAAAGTATTCCAAAAGTTTTACAAACATCTGAAATACAATATGGCTACAACAGCAAAGATTAGACAAATCCGAACCCAATGCCAGAAACCAAGCCTCCAGCTTCCCGGATTGAAAGGCTGTCCGCCCCACCTGAGGCAGTTAGATACTCCGAGACAGAGGCCGGTATCTCAGCAGCAAGCTAGGCCTCTTCCTCCCTCGGGGAAGTGCATGACAAACAGGGCTTCATGCAATTTATGTCACCCGGTCACTTAGCAAAAATCATATCTAACTTCTAAACGTGGGCCCTGACGGCCTTCTATATTTATGAGGAATAGAGAGCAGCGAAAGTGTTGGGATAGAAACTTAAAATGCCCCACTTTCTGACCCTGTAAAACATTTAGCCCATCATTCGATCTGAGTCCTAGATTCTCACCCTTGCCTAATGGAGGTTTCCCTCAACCTCTTCGGAATCTCTGTTTTGCAACAGTGAAGGAACTTTTCCTGCTTTATCTCAGTTCCCTGAGAGCATGCGGCCTTGCAATTCAATATCCTAAACTGGCAGGGAACGGTGGAGGAGGGAAGGGGAAGAATCCGGAGTCAAAATAGCCTCCTTATGAAAGACCAAAAAAAAGAAATCATAATTCCTCCTCCGCCCATAGCAAAACCCATCCCAGAAATTTACAGCATGTTAAGAAAAGCAGCACTGCGAACTGCAAACGTAAGAGTTTTCCTTCGACTCTACGCACGGTTTTCAGCTGTCAAATTACAACTCAGGAAAACACTATCATTAGAATAAAAAAAGGAAACAAAAAAGCTCGCACCACAGGGACTGGTAAGCAGGAGCTGCCAGCACCGTTTCCAGAGAAAACAGAGCAAAGGGAACCCAATCCACTTCCCTCCCCGCCCCCCACCCTCGCCTAAATTCATCCCCTCCCCGGACCGGCAAACCTCACTGCAGGGGCTCAAATTTAATAATAATAACAATAATCATGGCGCTTCCTCCCTCCCGCCACCCCACCCGCGATCTGCAGGGAATCAGCTC
>SJYT01007989.1:1243610-1393410 GCA_006410635.1 Cephalophus harveyi
CGTCCTCTCGAGGACGGCCCCCTCCCGCTCGGCTCCCCCCACCCCCGAACCCCTTCCCCTCGTCAAAACCCACAGCCACAGCCGCCGCCGCCTCCCGGTCCCCAAATGAGAGAAACAAATGCGCAGGGGCCGCCGCCGCCGCCGCCGCCTCCCTGCCGGGCGTGTGTCCGCGGCGCGGCGGTCCGGCGGGGCGGGCAGGAGGGCGGATCAACACGCCACCCCGCTCCCTCAGCGACAGGGCGCAGGAGTGCGAGGCCGGCGGCCGGGACCCGGGGCGCGCCGCCGCTGCCGCCGCCACCGGCAGCCGGACGTCGGGAGAGAGGGCCCCGACTGAGGAGGGGAGGGGGACGGGCTGCGGGCTGTGGGGCCGGTGTGTGGTCCCGGCGGCGGACGGGGTCCGGACTAGGGAGGTGGGGAGGGAAATGAGCCCGCTCGGCGCGTCACTGGCGAGAAGAAGCCGCCGCCACCGCCACCAGCGCCGCCGCCGCCATCTTCACTTCTGCCCCAGTTTCCCCGTCTCGCAGGCTCCGCTCCCGAGCGGAGGGGGTGGGGCGAACGGGAGGAGGAGGAGGAGGGAGGAGACCGGCGGGCGTGGGGCACGGCCGCGAGGGGGCGGGGCTCCGGGAAACGGGCGGCGAGGCCCTGCCGATTGGGCGGCTCAGCCACGGCGCTGTAAGGCGCGCGCCGATTGGGCCGTTCGGCTCCCGAGCCCAGCCCCCCCCCCCGGGGGGTGGGCTCGCTCCCGAGTGAGTGTTCCGGAGAGCACGTGTTCGGGACAGATGAGGCGGAGGGGCGAGCCGGCTGGGGCGGGGAGTCCGGGAGGGAGGCTAAGTGTGTGTCCCCGGCGCGCTGGTGGTGGGAGGGAACAGGGGCTCCTCCAGTCTCGCGCTCTGATTTCTCTTGGGGCAGCCCTAATTATTTTGCGGACCCTTAGGGGTTTTCTGTGGTTGTTTCTCGTCCTTCACATCCGCAGTTATATTTAAAGTGAAAGTGTAGAAATCTTTAGCACGTGTTCGGGACAGATGAGGCGGAGGGGCGAGCCGGCTGGGGCGGGGAGTCCGGGAGGGAGGCTAAGTGTGTGTCCCCGGCGCGGTGGTGGTGGGAGGGAACAGGGGCTCCTCCAGTCTCGCGCTCTGATTTCTCTTGGGGCAGCCCTAATTATTTTGCGGACGCTTAGGGGTTTTCTGTTGTTGTTTCTCGTCCTTCACATCCGCAGTTATATTTAAAGTGGAAGTGTAGAAATCTTTTAAGGGGCAAGAAACGCACAGCGTTTTATTGGAGAAGTAAGGTAGTTATGTAAGGGCCTTTCCAGAAGGTCCAATCGTAGAATTATAGAGCTGACTTTGCAGCAACTTCTTTTTAGCACCCTGATTTCCCCAATCCCACCCCCCACCCCCACGCAACCGCCACCATCACGTATCCACACAAAGACAAAATGTGGAAATTTCCACCGATTTCTTGATTTAAATGACTCATGAATTTTTAATTCTTTTAAATGAAAGATGAAATATCAATTTCATCGAAGATTTTCGTTCTTCAGCTTATGATCAGTGGGATCATAAGGGCTAATTCTTGAATAGATCTGCCTTTTTCTAGGGAACCAGTTAATAGATTTTTTTTCTCAACGTCTTCTCTGGCCCTTTCAAAAAATCAAGTAACTCTTTCAAGAGAAAAAAAGTGAAAACACGAAGCCTCTTTCTCCAGTATGTTCGGTTAAATTAAGGGTCCTGTGAAACGATATCACTTTTCTTCTGTTACTGCATTACACATACGCACTTGCTTAGAAGTTCTTTTGAACAAAATATATGACTATTTATAAATCAGGATAGAGTAGGTACCCCTTGAGACAGATAATGGAACACTTTTGTAGGTCACCAGCTCCAAAATGGCCCAGATTAGACTAAAAAGTGATTTCAAAGCCTCTATTTATTAGAAATTCGTGGGAGCCACAGGGAAGCAGAGGAAACCAATGGACACTGTTAGTTTTGGAGCCAGACGGACTTGAATTTGTGCCGTGTCTAATAATTATTAATTGTGTGGACTTGATTATATCATTTAACCTATCATAGCATCTTTTTTTCCTCATTTGTGAAATATTCCATAGTAATAGATCTACGTAGGGTTTTGGTGAGGCCTAAATAAGATAATGTATGTCAAGTACCTAGAGCACTTCATATCTCAGCAAGCAGAAATTTTTTTGTCAAGTTGCTCACTGTGTGTCACTTAACAAATACACCACTTGACTACATACCACTTTATACAATTATGTCTTTTATTACTCAGATCACATTATGGAGTAAATAATATTATCCCCATATATACATGAGGATACTGAGGCTCAAATACCTTATAAGTGCTGAAACTGATCCCATTGCTCTTTCCACTATACCACAACTGTCATCTACTTAATAATTTAGAAGGAACAGATTATTCAAAGTCAATGGGAAAATGTGATATGATAAATGCAATAAGAGTGCTATGAAAGTTAAAGGAGGAAGTGGTTCCAGCCAAGAGAATTAAGAAAAGTCATTTCATTTAAGCTTTCAAGAATGTTCTGGGAAAACAGAACATCCAGTTTAAACTTAGTCATTTTAGTTGTGCCCCTGGACAAACTCCAAAGTCCATGCTATACTTTGCTTCATTTCTCTTTCTTCCATATCTGCCCTCCTTCATCTTTTCATTGTGCTTCCATCCTGCTTTCAACTTGATTTATCAACTGAGATTTTCTATCGTGGTTGAAGGCTGGTCTCATCACTCTTCGGCAGCCCACTGAAACTACCCAGTTGGTCTCTGACTGACAACTATCTTGGTATTGTCCAGGCTGCTGTGTTAGAACATTCATCTCCCTAACACTATGGTGGGTCACACTTTGAACCTGGAAGGGCAAGAATAAAGGCACAGAGTTGTGCATCACATGGATGGGGAAGGAGGGAATACAGATAGGGAAGGGAAATAAGCAAGGTTCAAGCAAAAGCTTCTTTGAAAAGCCAAAGTACAATACAAGTTGAGAAAAGAAGGCTGGAGTGAGCTTCTTTTCTAACAATTTGAACTAATTTATTTGAGGACAACTAAAAAGTTAACCAACAATATTTCTTTAAACCTGCTGAAAGGAACAGGAGAGTTAACAAAATAAGGATGCATTACCACACTAGGATCCAAAGGATGAATAAGACCCAAAGAAGTGAGTCCTGTGTTTAGAGCCACTTTTCCCCCTGGGATGAATGCCAGTTTCAGAAAGACCTAGTGAGAAGCCAAGAAGTTGAGCAGTTCTTCTGACAAATTCTCAGAGCTAAGACAGCAGGAACTGATGTCCAAGTTTCCCTAATGCAGTAGTGAGTGAGTACTAATAAACTCCTCTCACTTTGTGTGGAGCCCAAAGGATTGCAGCTCTGAAATAAGCCATGTCTTAGAGTTGGTTTCCCCCAAGACATACACTGAGTCAAGGATGTGGCCACAAGTATTTAGGAAGTGACTGCAGGAAGAACTGTATGGAAACGGAGAAATGAGACAGCGAATGGAGAAAAGTCAATAAAAGTGGGTTGATGAACGTTTTGCCACTGTAGACAACTAGAATTCAATCCCACTGTGGACAACTGGAATTCAGTCCCACTGGGGTCATCAGAGAAGCTGTTAGGACATATCTTAGAATTAGCCCACTGAGCGGAGAGGAAGCTAGAGGTATTTATCCATTAATTCTACCTCTCAGTATTTGAGGATTGTTCCTGGGATGTGAATCCCCTTACACTTCAAGTTTTCCCCACTTGGGGGCAAAGCACACTCCTAAGGCCAAAAAATAGCATCAGGAATGAAACAAACAGACAAAAAAGGAATGAAAGAAACATAAAGATACTGGGGGGTGGGGCAGGGAAGAGGGGGGCAAAGTGAGAAAGAAAGAAAAAGAAATGTGAGAAATTTTAAGCAGTTGACCCATACTAAAAGGTATTAGGTAAGAGGAAACTGATTTCCTGGTATTAAGCTCAGAGAGGCATAAAAGGATGAAAAATAAAAAGGGAAAATATGTAGGTATATGAATGTTGACTGAATAAACAACGGGGCATAAAATTCCAAAACAGTGACTATACCAAATGCTGGCAAGGATATAGAACAATTAGGACTTTCATTGATTCCTGGTGGGAATGCAAAATGGTACAGCTATCTTAGAAGATAGTTTATGGTTTCTTGCAAAACTAACATACTCTTAACATGTGATCCAGGAATCATGCTCCTTAATATTTACCCAAAGAAGTTGAAAGTTTATGTCCACACAAAAACCTGCACATAGATGCTCACACCAGCTTTATTCACAATTGTTAAAACTTAGAAGCAACAAAAAAAGTCCTTCAGTAGGTGAATATGTAAACTGTGGTTACATCCATACGAGGCAATATTATTCAGTACAAAAAGGAAATGAGCTATAAAGCATACAAAGACATGAAGGAACCTTAAATGCATGTTACTAAGTTAATCTCCCTGCAACGCAGGAAACCCGGGTTTGATCCCTGGGTCGGGAAGATCCTCTGGAGAAGGGAATAGCAACATACTCCAGTATTCTTGCCTGGAGAATCCCATGGACAGAGGAGCCTGGGAGGCTACAGTCTGTCAGGTCACAGAGTCGTACACGACTGAGCGACTAACGCTGCTACTACTAAGTGACAGGAGTCAATCCGAGGTTATATACTGATGACTCCAACTATATGACGTTCTGGAAAAGGCAAAGCTGTGGCAATGGCTACAAGATTCATGACTGCCAGAGGTTAGTGGAGATGGGAAGAAGAACAGGCAAAGCAGAGGATACTTAAAGCAGTAAAACTTCTTTGTATGATCTATAACAGTGAATACACACCAGTATAAACTTGTGCAAGCCAATAAAATGTTCAAAACCTAGAGTGAATCCTAATGTGAACCATGAACTCTGGGTGATAATGATGTATCAATGTAGGTTTACCAGTTTTAACAATTGGGTCACTCTGGTAGAAGATGTTGATAGTGGGCAAAACTATCTATGGTAGGGGGGCAGGGAGTATATGAGAAATCTTCGTACCTTCCTTTCAGTTTTGCCGTGAACCTAAAACTGCTCTAAAAAACAAAATCTGTTTAAAAAATCTTAAGAAATTCACTGGCAGCGGTTAGGAATGTGCACTTTCGCTGCCAAAGGCCTGGGTTCAATCTCTGGTCGGAAAGCTAAGACCCTACAAACTGCATGATACGGAAAACAAACAAATAGGTATTAGCAAAACAAATTCAACAGGATATACAACAAGGAGTAGATCACAAACAAGTTGGATGATTTGACATATGGAAATCAAAAAATGTAATTCACCATATTGACATAATGCAAGAGAAAAATCATTAATTGAGTAAGAAAAAGAATGTTACAAAATTCTGTAAGCATTCATGAAGAAAATTTCTTAGCAAACTAGGAATAGAAGGGGACTTTAATTTGATAAAGAGTATTTTTAAAAATCCTATAGGAAGTATCTTTTGTAATGGGGAAATGTTGAAAGTTTTTACCCTAAGACTGGAAACAAAGATGCCTATACTAAGCACTCCTTTTCAGCACTGCACAAGAGTTCCAGCTAGTGCAATAAAACAAGAAAATGAATTTTAAAGGTAAAGGGATGAATTTTCTGAGGCAGCTGCCAAAGTTGTCAGAGGGACAGATCATGCTAATCAATGGTTGAAATCAGCTCCAGAGCTACTGGAGGCCAGGGTGAACAGGCAAGTACTGCTCATCTAAGAAATCAGTGGTCATGCACTGAGAGGACATTAACATTTCTCACAAACTCCTACAGAATTAAATGGAGGTGCCAGGCCTTGACTCTTTCCACAGGCCCATAGACACCAACCCATCCAATGGTCCTTTCCACTTCTGGGTCCCCAAGCACATCTTCAGACATACTGTGCAAGGCTTGCTGCCCCACAAGATCAAGAGTGACCAGGAAACTCTAAAGCACCTCAAGGTGTTTGATAAGACAAAGCAGATGATCATTTCTGTTCAAGTTTGTATGTCTGAAGCCACTTCTAGGTTTGCCCACCTGGGCTACCTGACTTGTGAATTTGGCTGGAAGTACCAGGTAGTGACAAACACCCTGGAAAAGAAGAAGTATGAGGCCAAGATTCACTATAGGAAGAAGTAGTTCAAATGGGCCAAGAAGTACATGGGGAACAAAACCAACAAAGAGAGGTCCTCAAGACTAATAGACTTCTGAGTCCAGTAAAAATCTGTTTATCTCTCAAAATATACATATAGGCTTTGGAAAGGAAAATATAAAAACATCATTATTTTCACAGGACTTATTTTAATATATACAAATTAGAATAAACAAGTTTAGCAAAATAACTAGAAGTAATGTCCAACAAAAAAACAATTGTTTTTAACATAAAAAAAACTAGAAAATGAATTAGAATTAGAAATTATAGCAATTAAAGTAATATAAAAACTGTAAAGCTTCTAATATCTAAGAACAAATTCAATGAAAGATGTATAAAACCTCTACCCAGAGAACTTTAAAACATTTCTGAAAGAAATCAAAGATGATCTAAATAAATGAAGCAATACACCATGTTTATGGACTAGCACAACTAATACTGTGAGGTTGTAAAGTCTCCCTAAACTTATAGATTTAGTGCCATCTTAATCAAAACTCTTCCACTCCAGTAGAAATTCACAAGTTGTTTCTCAAACTTATATGGAAATGTAAGAGGAGACAAGAAGATCAATGAAATATAATAAACAGCTCAGGCATAGACCAAAAATTTATGAACACATGACTTTGATAACATAGGCACCTAAGAGCAATTTGGAAAGGAAGATGTTTGCAATAAGTGTGTTGGGATGACTGGATATCATTATTTTTGAAAATTAAACTTAACCCCTACCCACAGGCAAACTATAGATGTAAATGTAAAAGGCAAATAATAAAATTTTTAAGAAGACAATATAAAACGATATCTATATAATCTTAGGACAGGGGTAAACTTCCTATACTGGGCATAAAAGCTCTAATCATAAAGAAAAAGGATCACTATGTTAGACTATATTATAAACAAGAATTTCTATTCATCAAAATGACAACATAACATTAAAACACTGAAAATGACTTTCCTGGTGATCCAGTGTTAATACACCATGCTTTCAACGTCAGAGGCACAGGTTTGAACCTTGGTTGGGGAACTAAGATCCCACATGTTGTGCTATGTGGCCCCCCCCAAAAAAATTGAAAAAAATATGATTACCAAAGGGTATGGGGAGTGGAGATAAATTAGGAATTTGGGCTTAACATATATACACTATTATATATAAAATAGGTAAATAACAAGGTCTTACTATATTGCACAGGGAACTATATTCATAATAACCTATAATGAATAAGAATCTGAAAAATAATATATATATTGAAATAGTGCCATTTGCAGCAGCATGGATGAACCTAGAGATTCTCATACCAAGTGAAGTAAGAGACAAATGTATGATAGCACATATGTGGAATCTCAAACAAGGACACAAATGCACTTATTTATGAGACAGATTCAGACTCACAGATGTAGAAAACAAACATATGGTTTCAAAAAGGGAAATGAAGGAAGAGGATAAATTAGGAGTCTGGGATTCAGAGATACACACTACTGTATATAAAATAGATAGACGACAAGGTCTTACTGTATAGCACATGGAACTATACTCAATATCTAGTAATAACCTATAATGGAAAAGAATCTGACAAAGAATAGATACAGATGTATAACTGAATCACTTTATTATGAACTTGAAACTAACACAACATTGTAAATTAACTACACTTCAATTTTTTAAATGGTTAAAAAAACAAACAATAACAAAAAACTGAAAAAAATAAGCTACAGAATAGAAGATATGTATTACTGAAAAAGAACTCATATTCAAAACATATTTTTAAATTCCTAGAAATTACACATTAAAGAAAAAACTAATTTTTTCTTTTTTGCATTGTTTAATTGAAGTAAGTTAATGGTACAATATTATATGTTACAAGTGTACAATATAGTGATTCGCAATTTTTAAAGGTTATACTCCATTTATAGATATTATAAAATGTTGGCTGTATTTCCCATCTTGCACGATATATTCTTGTAGCTTATTTTGTACTTAGTGGCCTGTCACTCTTAATGTCCCCTACCCTTATATTGTCCCTCCTTTGTCCCCTCTCCCGACTGGCAACTCCTAGTTTGTTCTATCTGTGAATCTGTTTCTTTTTTTTTATTATTATATTCACCAGTTTGTTGAATTTTTTAGATTCCACATATCAGCAATATACGTAGTATTTGTCTTTTTCTGTCTGATTTATTTCCTAACACTCTCCAAGTTCATCCATGTTGCTTCAAAGAGCAAAATTTCATTTTTTTAATGGTTGAATATATTTTTAAATGCCTAGAAATATTACATATTACATATCCTTCAATATTACGTATTGAAGAAAAAGAAAACCAAAAAAAAAAAAAAAATGTTAATGGGCAAAAGACTAGAATAGGCACTCCATAAGAGATACACAAACGACCGATAAGTATAGCAACCTCATTCATCCTCAGGGAAAAATAAAACCACAATGAGATATTACTATGCACCCTCCAGGATGGCTATAATCAAACAGACTGACAATAAAAAGTGTTGGTGTGTGTGGAACAAGAACTTATTTACAGCTGGTGAGAGCTTAAACCAATGCAATCACTTTGGAAACAGTTTTGTTATTTATTACTAAAGTGAAACATACAATCCCACTCTGAAGTGTACAGCAACAGATGGGCATACAGAGTGTACCAAGAGACAAGGAAAAGAATGGCCATAGCAGCACTATTTATAAAGTCTCTAAATTGTAAATTGTCCACATGACCAACAAAAATAGAGTATCATGGTATGTCTATGCAAAGTAATGCTATACAACAATAAATATTAATGAGCTACAGTGACTTGCAAAACCTAAATGAATCTCAGAAAGTAATATTGAGTATAAAAGAAGTCAAAGATGGCACAAATCCATTGATAGGAGCTTTAAAAACCAGCAAAGTGAAACTATACTTTGAGGGATGCATGTTTAGGTAGTAGAACTAAGGAAAGCAAACCAAGGTGGTAGCAGATACATCATGAAGAGGGAGGTGTATAAATCAGGAAGTTGAGCCAGGAGACCTGCTGAATGCTGACAGTTCTCTTTTCTGCTATGGGGTTAGTTACAGCGTGTCTGTCTTATGATAATCTATTTAGCTTAGCTACACATTTTTATTGTGTGTTTTTCTACACAGTATTTCACTGGAGAAGGAAATGGCAACCCACTCCAGTGCTCTTGCCTGGAAATTCCCGTGAATGGAGGAGCCTGGTAGGCTAGACTTCTTTTTTTAAGTAGCTCAACTTCACGTCATGTAAAAATATTAACTAAAAATGGATTATAGACCTAAATGTGAAGGCTAAAGCTTTAAGATTCTTAGCAGAAAACGTAGGAGAAAACTTTTGTAACTTCAGATAGGCCAATCATTTCTTACAGACAAAAGCATATACAACTAAGAAGAAAACAGATAAATCAGACTTCATCAAAATTTAATATTTTTGTGCTTTAAAGAACACCACTAAGAAAGTAGGAAGGCAACCTATGGAATTATTACCAAATTAGTCGAGTGGACCCTTGTCAGGGTTCAAGCCCAGGGCTAAGACCCCTTGTCTTGGTCAAGGAGGTTCTTTTCCCACTTGGGTTTACCCAGTCAATAACAAAATCAATACTGAGACTGTGTCCTTTAGCATGCTAAGGTATTACAGTGGATGCATAATCATGCTCCAAGTCTACCGGAAGTCAGATCTTCTGTCACCTTAGCCCTAGTTGGTTCTAACCAGCTCTTGTTTTTCTCTTTGCAGTTTCCTCCTGAAACTTAGATAAGAACAATTGGTTTCCATTTGAGGGAGGGGCAAGAGTAGGATTCTGGGGCCATAGCACTAATAACAGAATGGGAGATAATATGCAAATCATATATCTGCTATGGGGCTGCCGCTAAGTCACTTCAGTCGTGTCCATGTCCAACTCTGTGCGACCCCATAGATGGCAGCCCACCAGGCTCCCCCGTCCCTGGGATTCTCCAGGCAAGAACACTGGAGTGGGTTGCCATTTCCTTCTCCAATGCATGAAAGTGAAAAGTGAAAGTGAAGTTGCTCAGTCGTGCTCAACTCTTAGCGACCCCATGGACTGCAGCCCACCAGGCTCTTCCGTCCATGGGATTTTCCAGGTGAGAGTACTGGAGTGCGTTGCCACTGGGGCTAGTGTCCCAGATATATAACCAGCTCTATTTTTTTTTTAATTTTGGCTGGGCTGGGTCTTTGTTGCCACACGCGGGCTTTCTCAGACTCGGGAGCAGGGGCTGCTCTTTGTTGCAGTTGCCGGGCTTCTCACTGCAGTGGCTCGTCTTGTGGCAGAGCACCGGCTCCAGGAGGCATGGATTCAGGAGTTGGGGCGCATGGGCTTAGCTGCTCCATGGCACACGGCATCTTCCAGGACCGGGGGCCACTCCTGTGTCCCCTGAATTGTCAGGCAGATTCATGACATCTGGACCACCAGAGAAGTCCCAACAAAATCTTACAGCTCAATAAGAAGACAAACATCCAACTCAAAAAGGAGCAAAGGAGAAAGAGGAGGCTGGGAATGAGCTAAAGCTTATGAATGGAGAAATAGTAAACCTCCGGTTTGTGAAGCTGTAATGTGCTAACAAGTAGCAAAGTGAGAGTGTAGTATAGAAAATATAGGAAAATAAATATTGTGAAGGTGAAAAATTAAAGCTCCTATTACATGAAAAGACTATTAGAGAGCATTGAGTTGTAAATAAAGTGAAGCTTTCAGCCCCAGATAAACTATATGCCATAGTGTCTATATGAAGTTTTAAAAATCTTAGAGGGGAAAAATGGCCAAAGGATTTGAATGACATCCTTACAAATGGCCAATAAGCACATGAAAAGATGCTCAACATCATTAGGGAGATGCAAATAAAACCCACAATTAGATACTACTTCTCACACTGGCATAACTAAAATTTAAAAAGATGGATAATAACAAATGCTGGAGAGGTTGTGAAGAAACTGAAACCCTCATACATTGTTGATGGGACTGTGAAATGAAGGGGCCACTTCAGAAAAATAGTTTGACAGTTTTGACAGTTTCCAAAATGTCATACAGTTACTATAAGACCATACTTAGGTGTGTACCCAAGAGAATGGAAAACTTATATCTACATAAAAACTGGTACACAGGGACTTCTCCAGTGGTCCAGCAGTTAAGATTCCACACTTCTACTGCAAGTGGCCCAGGTTTGATCCTTGGTGAGGGAACTAAGATGCCACGGGGCTCAGCCAAGACAAAAACACAACAAAGAAAAAAACTGGTACATGAATGTTCATAGCAGCATTATTCACAACAGAGAAAAAAGTGGAGACAACCCAAATGTCTATAAACTGATACATAAAACGGACTATTATTTAACAAAGAAAAGAATAAAGTATCCATACACACCACAGCATAAATGAACCTTACGTGAAAGAAGCCAGACACAAAAGACCAAATATTTTATGTTTCCATTTATATGATGTATCCATAAGAGACAAATCATAGAGACAGGAAATGGGTTATCAATTGCCAGAAGGCGAAAGGATGAGGTAATGAGACATGGTTGCTAACAGGCCTGGGTTGTTTTGAGAGGATGAAGAAATGTTCTGGAATTAGATAGTGGTGATAGCTCTACAATTCTGTGAATATACTAAATACCATTGAGTCATATACTTTAAAAGGATTAATTTTATGGTATATGAGTTATATCTTAATAAACTTGTTATTCAAAAGAAGGGGCAAGAAAAGTGCCTGGATGACTTCCTACTTCCACTCGCAGTGTAATCAGTTCAGATTGGTTCATACAAATTTTGGTTAGCTAAGCTAGCTTCTACCTTCGCAGTGTATTTTTTATTTTTATTTATTTATTTTGGCTATGCTAACCAGACCTTGCAAGAAAGACAATGTTAGTTGCTCAGTCGTGTCCGACTGTTTGAGAGCCCACGGACTGTAGCCCACCAGGCTCCTCTGTCCATGACATTTTCCAGGTAAGAGTACTGGCGTGGGCTGCCATTTCCTTCTCTAGGAGATCTTTCTGACCCAGAGATCAAACCCTGCAATGCAGGCAGATTCTTTACCATCTGAGCCACCTTAGTGGTCATTAACCCGATGCCCTCATTTTATAGAAAAATATGAGGCTCAGAGAGGTTAAATTGCCCAGTGACACATGCAAACAGTGATACGAGTTTAGGAGTCCAGGGGGGCCTAGAAAACTGTTCCAATGACACAACAGGCCTTGGCGGTTTAAGACACCCCTCAGAAATGGGAGAGCTTCCCACACGCATTCAACAACTGTTCATTGCTGACGGCCACACGCCAGGCCTTGTGCCACGCCCCGGGAGCCGAGCAGCGAGCAAGCCAGATGACGCCCTCTCCCCGTGGCTTCATGGACGCTGGCAGTGCTCAAGTGCAAGTTGACAGCTGTTTCAGTGACTGCCTGAGAGTCATCACAGGAGGCGAAGACACCTACAGATTTCTGGAAACTGTCAAAATCAAAATGCCACAGACTGCGATTTCATGGGCCTGGAGTGGGCCTTTGGAATCTGCATTTTAACACTCTCCCAAGGCAACTCTGGTGAGCAGTCAGGTTTTGGGACCACTGACCTAGTGTACCTCACGACTTGGCTCTTACAGTTGAGGAAGCAAGACCTGGAGAGACTCACTCAATTCCACAAGGAGAGAAAATGTGTTTAACACCCATCCCTGGGCAAAGCACTTATTCATTCTTAGGCAAATATTGAGCCTCCACCATGTACCATGCAATCTCCTGGGAGTGAGGGATACAGCAGAGATAAGACAGTACAGCTCCTGCTGGACTGGGCTTACAGTTGTCCTGGTGGGGGTGGGAAGCAGGAAGAAAGCCAAGAAAGAAAGAAACCAGATCATTTAAACTCTAATAATGAGAAGTGAGGTCAAGTGAGTGCCACGTCAGCACCAAGTCAGCAGAAGAGAATTCGTTAGGTTGAACCATGGAAAACTGTCCATATCTGACCATTTTTGATCTACAGAAACAACAATTTCATGTGGTTCTGGTTTATAAACAGAAGTTAGAGAGAGGTGGAGCCCTTTTTCCCCAGGAAAAAAAAAAAGAGGAAAAGCGGTCTCACAAGATGGATATGACTTGATCATGAGAATGACAGATAAAAGCCTCGAGGAAGGCTTTTATTTAGAGCAGAGTCTCTGAGGAGAAATTGTGGCAGAGAAGCTGGAGAGAAGGGACATTCATTTCATAGCAGGGCAGGGGGTGGGGGTCAGTGTATAGAAATGGCACAGCCATCAAAGAAGGGCAATGTATGATCACTATTCTTAACATTTATTTACTCTTTGATTATAGACACAATCAATAAAAATCTTGAATAATAAAAAAAAATATCAAATCCTGCCACAAAGACTCATGCTATACCCACTGCTGCAAAAATGCTGCCCACAGCTGCCCATCCTCAGTCCCTGACCGAATGCCACTTCCTCTGTGATGCTATCCATCACCTCCTCAGCCAGGGGAGACTGCTTCCTTCCCCAGAACCTTCACCATTCACTCTTCATACTTCTCTCTTCATCTACCGTCATCTCCGCCTACACAGGAATTTCCAGGCTTAACTTCCTTCCACTGAATGGGCTCCTTAGGGAAAGGACTGTCACATCTCAGTTCAGTTCAGTTGCTCAGGCGTGTCCAACTCTTCGCGACCCCATGGACGGCAGCACACCAGGCCTCCCTGTCCATCACCAACTCCCGGAGCTTACTCAAACTCATGTCCATCAAGTCGGTGATGCCATCCAACCTCTATTGTCCCCTTCTCCTCCCGCCTTCAATCTTTCCCAGCATCAGGGTCTTTTCCAACGAGTTGGTTCTTCGCATCAGGTGGCCAAAGTATTGGAGTTTCAGCTTCAGCATCAGTCCTTCCAATGAATATTCCAGACTGATTTCCTCTAGGATGGACTGGTTCCTGGGTTCTTCTGCTGGTGTGTGACTGTCACTAGGACCAGTCAATGGAGAAGAAATGAATGACTGGATGGATCCATGAATGAATGCTGACTATCTCTGGATTTGCTTGTTTTGAAGGTGCTATAAGGCTACAGTAAACTGTCCCAAGTAACTAATTGAGGGATTCAAGTAGTTCAGGTCTGGGGTGAGCTACTTATCAAAGCAAGGTCCCTGTCCTAAGGGCACCTTTAAGCTCCATCTCACGAAGATCAACCTTTCCCTGTTAGAGGCTGACCCACATGGCTACAACACGATTAAACCCCATGACAGCGTGTGCTCCCCAGACTGGGTCTGGGAGGGGCCATCAGCTTGAAGACATAACCGGGTCACAGTCCCTCTGGTGCTGGTTTTGGCCTGCCCCCTCGCCCCAGGTACAGAGATCTCCCATCCTGCTGACCCCGATAGATCCTCATCCTGGCCACGTGCAAGTCCTGTTTTCTGTGAAAATGGCACACAGCTGCTGGTCACATTTTCCACAATCGTCCTGTGTGTACTTGGAGGTCATTAGCTTCCCTCCCACAGATCTTTTCTGTAGGGGAAATAACCCCTTCCATTTCCTCATAGACCCCTTTTCCCGGCTACTGAAGGGGCGAGAGGGGCTCTATACTGGACCTGGCCTGGCCAAGTCTATGTGATTCAGAAGCTAGTTAAACCAGTTTGCCAATTATCTAGGACTTTTGCTTGTTTTTCTTTTCTGCTTCTGCTCTTTAAGTGTGAGGAGATTTTACCACCCAGTAGCATCTCCCTCAGTGTCTGGGAAGAATACTAATACTCACATTTGTTTAGTGCTTTCCAGTCTACAAAATGACATTACATACACAAACTTATTTTAGCCTCCTAACAGTCCGGCAGAATAAATTTCATTATTCTTTATTTCCAGCTAAGCAATGATAAATGACTTGTCTGCCTCACACAGCCAGAAAATACAACAATTGGGTCTTGAACCCAGTTTCTGATTCTCTGTCTGCTGTTGTTACTTTTAAATCCTTCAGGGAATGCAAATTTCTGCTATACATTAGAAGTCACAGAAAGAGCTGGATGGGAGAGTAGTTTCCTGATGGTACATTAGGAGTTATGCACAGATTTAATTCCACTGGCTCTGCTGGCTGGAACTTTCCATTTTGGCAGCAAGGCGGTGGCATCCACCCTTGAGTGGTCCATAGTTTCAACAACGTATGGCCTTAGCCCCAAATGGATACTTTTTCTGAGATGTGTATAATATTAAATTTATTATCATTCCTGGGAGTAATAGTATGTATCCTGTCAACATTATGTCCACTGGATCACAGAGCTAACTATTCAAACAAATGAAATGCAACTTTTAAGTTAAGTTGTGTACTCTTGCCTGGAAAATCCCATGGATAGAGGAGCCTGGTGGGCTGCAGTCCATGGGGTCACTAAGAGTTGGACACAACTGAGCGACTTCACTTTCACTTTTCACTTTCATGCATTGGAGAAGGAAATGGCAACCCACTCCAGTGTTATTACCTGGAGAATCCCAGGGACGGGGGAGCCTGGTGGGCTGCCGTCTATGGGGTCACACAGAGTTGGACACGACTGAAGTGACTTAGCGGCAGCAGTGCTTTACAACTTTCAAAGCATTTTGCAACAACTCTCTGAGCTGTGTATGGAAGGAAAGAACAATATTAATATCCCACTTTAAAGATGAGAAGAATGAGGCAACACTATTTACAATAGCCAGGACATGGAAGCAACCTAAATATCCAAGGACAGATGAATGAATAAAGAAGATATGGTACATTTATACAGTGGAATACTACTCAGTCACTAAAAGCAATGAAATAGGATTATTTGTAGAGATGTAGATGGACCTAAAGTCTGTCATACAGAGTGAAGTAAGTCAGAAAGAGAACAAATATTGCATATAATGCATACATGTGCAATCTAGAAAAGCAGTACAGATAAACCTATCTCCCAGGCAGAAATAGAAATGCAGATATAGAGAAAGGACATGTGGACACAGCAGGGGAAGGGGAGGGTGAGATGAACTAGAGACTGGGGTTGACGTGGATACACTGCTGCTGCTGCTGCCGCTAAGTCGCTTCAGTCGTGTCCGACTCTGTGCGACCCCATGGACGGCAGCCCACCAGGCTCCCCCGTCCCTGGGATTCTCCAGGCAAGAACACTGGAGTGGGTTGCCATTTCCTTCTCCAATGCATGAAAGTGAAAAGTGAAAGTGAAGTTGCTCAGTCGTGCTCAACTCTTAGCGACCCCATGGACTGCAGCCCACCAGGCTCCTCCGTCCACGGGATTTGCCAGGTAAGAGTACTGGAGTGGGGTGCCGTTGCCTTCTCCCACCATGTGTAAAATAGATAGCTAGTGGGAAGCTGCTATGTAACACAGGCAGCTCAGCTTTGTGCTCTGTGATGACCTAGTGAAGGAGGTCCGAGAGAGGGGATATAGTATATATACAGCTGATTCACTTCATTTTACAGCAGGAACTAACACAACATTGTAAAGCAATTATATTACATTAAAAAAAAAAATGAAGCTCAGAAAGCAAATTTGAGCAAATTTTCAAGGTCCAACAATTGGGGACCCTGAAAAGGGAAGCAGGTTCTGACTCCAAATCTTATGCTCTTTTCAGAAAGACTAGTTATCCACAGAATCTATATATGATGATAATAATTAACATGTGTGTAGGACTTTAAGGTTTTATCAGACATTTTCACAAATAGTAGTTCATTTTCAAAAACCCCTGTAAATTGATACTGTTATTAATTACCCCAATATTGCTTTTAAATTCTCATATTATCATTATACCCTTTCAGTAAATGTGAACCTGAAGAACATCCATTTATGCTTTCAACAGATGTTTTTGAGCACCTATGTCTAAGACCCTGCACTGGTTCCTGGGGCCAGGGCCTGTGATTTCTGCACTCCTGATCCTACTAGTATATTGTTACCAGAATTGGAACATCATAGCTGTGATAAGCTGTGAAATGACAGCAGGGGCAGGTAGATCAACCAGAAATGGGGTAGAGGGAAGTAATCTCCCACAGGGCAAAAGAGACAGCCTCTCCAATTGCCCCAGATGCTTCAATTAGTGGCTGTTTCCACAGACTAGAAATTAGATTTTATATGAGCAGCCTAAAAAAGGAACATCAGCCTAGCCTTAGTCTATACGCCATGGCCACACACAAAGATACCAATCATTATGAGTAATGTCATTGTCAAATGCTGGCAATAACATTACAGGCCATGGTTACTGAATCAACAAGTGATGGAAAGTTGGCTCTGGAGCCCTGCACTGACCAATCCAAGCACTTATGGCCCTGTGCAAAGCACATTATTTTAATGATTAAGAGAGGAAGAGGACAAGGGCACACACTCTCTTTTCCTTCTTCTTCCTCTTTTTTTTTGCTGTCTTTCCTCGATAGCTACCAGATAAGGAAAGGTCAGTGATAAAAGGGAGACACAAGAGATTAAGCTGGAGAGGGTGTCCTAGACACGGGTGGCCTGGGATACACTTGATTCTGTGGTCAGAGCCTATGGTTTCCACATTCCCGATTCGCCCGGACACTGGGGAAATGACAGGTTGGTGGAGTTCTAGATTTGCCCTGCTATTTTAACCCTTATGAGGGCAATTCACCACTGTCTCTACTGTTCAGTGCCACTCTGATGTCACAAAGGCTTGATTTTTGTCATCTTTCCATGAGAAGTGGAGTTGGGAGGAGCAAGTAGGGAATAGGGAAAGCATTTACACCTCCTGAAGACAGGCTCCCCAACTGGGGCCTTTTCAACAGTCAATAAAGTACTCTTTTGACATGAAAAGGCATTAGCAGAATGCAGTGTGAAACAAGGCTGTGAAACAGGAGAAGGAAGAAGGAAGTCAAAGAGCCTTGACTCCATGTGTCTGTGCGGTGCGCGGGGCTCCATGTGCTTGCCCTGCCCCCACGCTAACCCTCATGCTCTCCAACCAGCGGGGCAGTCCCACCTGAGCTGGACAGTCTCCCTTCCTCTCTGCAGCCACTCTCCACCCTTCTCCGCAGTGCCCTTGCCCTCAGAGGCCCACCTCCCTTGACTGCATTCATGGGGGTCCCTTGCCCTCTGTCTCTAGTGGTGTTAGGCCAGTGGGTGGCACTAGCAGGAGATCAAAGGAGAGAGAGCTTAGGCATTTATGCCTACAGTCCCTCCCAGGGTTTGCATTCCTGGCAGAAGGCCCTCTCCTCTAGCTCCAGCTTTCCCCAGATCCCAACCACTGTCCCCTTCCCTTGACTCTTCAAGGCTGCAGGTGACACAGCGTTTAGCTCTTGCTTACCCTCAGGGCCTTCACCAAGTCTTGTTGGTTTTTCTAAACAGTCCCATCATTAAATGTAATTGCTCTTCTGAGCGTGCCATCCAATTGCAGGCAGGCCCCTAACCATTATACATCCCAAAGCCTGCTCCTCCTAAGGTTTCAGCCCATCCATCCACTGCCAGCCCCTTGGCTGAAATCCTACCTCATTTCCCTCTTTCTTTCCTCTGTTCCTCATCCTACGAATTCAAAGCTCCCAATATTTTTCCTTGTCTTTAGTGTTCAGCTGGGCCATTCCAATTTATCTATATGAAAGTGAAACATCCTAAGGCAATGTTTCTTGACCTTAACAACAATAATAACAACAAAATTCCCTCAAACAGGATTGTCAGGCTCTCTTTTACAATGAATCTCAGCCAAGGTAAATGTAAGCAAATCAAAGCAGTATGTCAAAGGGCAGCTTTGTGAACTAAACCTCTCACTTTACGATGCCTTCCCACCTCCTGGGAATCTCTAAAATAAGGATGAGATAGAACCCTAATAGGGGGCATATGAATTTTTCAAAAGACTTTTAAAAAATTCTAAATGCACCTGTGAGAATTAGAATAAAAGAAGTACTGGGATACTTTCTCTGGCATCTGTCCCTGGGGTGGCTTCTGGTTCTCTCTGATTAACTGTAGCTGGTATAACATATTTAATCCAGGAGATCGGCAGTGGATTTACTGTGTAAGAAAGATGCCAAACCAAGCTTGGAACTCCTGTCCATAGTCTAGACTTGGGAGTCTTTGGTCTGAAAGAGCCCATGGAGAAAGAGAAAAAGAAGGAAGAATATAGAAACTGCGTGACCTTCCATTTCCAGAACCAGTGAGGAGGTCTGTTGTTGTTGTTCAATTGATAAGTCATGTCCAACTCTTTGAGACCCCGTGAACTGAAGCACATCAGGCTTCCCTGTCCTTCACTATCTCCTGGAGTTTGCTCAAATTCATGTCCATTGAGTCAGTGATGCCATCCAACCATCTCATCCTCTGTCGCCCCCTTCTCCTCCTGTCCTCAATCTTTCCCAGCATTAGGGTCTTTTCCAATGAGTCGGCTCTTCACATCACGTGGTCAAAGTTGAGGGGGTTAGAAAAGATCAAAATCTTCCTGTTACAAACTCCTTTGTTGGATAAAATGCAACAAACACCCTCTTGAATATGTAGCTGAACTCCTGAGAAAGCTAGAGAAATCTCCAAAGGCCCAAAGGAAAGATGGATCTGAAACTACAAGGTGAGTGCTGAGGCTGCTGCTGCAGTAGCTGGGATTGGGGGCATCTGAGCCTCCGGAGGAAACTGGGGCCCTTGGAATTTGATGGCCACAAGGTGACAGTAGAGTCAGCAGAGAGTCAGAACTGGGAGCCCTGCCTGTAGCTGCAACCTTGAAGGGTGATGTCCTTGGGGAAGGGAAGAACTAGAAAACATCCACCCAGCAGTGGAGGGAGATGAGGAAGCGTATAGGTTTCAGTCCAAGGCTCTGGGTGGGGATAAAAAGAGGTAGAGCTGATCAATTCTCAAGGAGGCTTATCTCACCAGGGAGTCTGGGGCTCCAGTGTGTGTTTTCTACTTCTGTGATTTGCAGCTCTTTAAACAAAGCTAGTGAAGGTGACAGAACTCCAGCTGAGCTATTTAAATTCCTAAAAGATGCTGCTGCTAAAGTGCTGCATTCAATATGTCATTCAAAACTTCCCTAACATGGGAAAGGGAGAAGGAAATGGCAAGTCACTCCAGTATTCTTGCCTAGAGAATTCTATGGACAGGGGAGCCTGATGGGCTGCTGTCTATGGGGTTGCACAGAGTCGGACATGACTGAAGTAACTTAGCAGCAGCGGCAGCAGCAACATGGAAAATGAAAGCCACCCAAATCCAGGAAGCCCAGAGAGTCTCATAGAGGATAAACCCAAGGAGAAACACACCAAGACACATATTAATCAAACTAATGAAAATTAAACACAAAGAACAAATATTAAAAGCAGCAAGGGAAAAGCAACAAATATACAAGGGGATCACCATAAGGCTGACAGCTGATCTTTCAACAGAAATTTTGCAGGCCAGAAGGGTGTGGCAGGATATACGTATAGCGATGAAAGGAAAAAAAAGTTACAACCAAGATTATTCTATCCAACAAGGATCACATTCAGATTCAAAGGAGAAATCAAAAACTTTATAGACAAGCAAAATTTAAGAGAACTCAACACTACCAAACCAGCCTTATAACAAATGCTAAAGGAAATTTTTTAGACAGGAGACACAAGGGAAAGAAAAGGCCTACACAAACAAACCCCAAACAATAAAGTAAATGGTAATAGGACTGTACATATCAATAATTACCTTAAATGTAAATGGACTAAATGTTCCAACCAACAGATTGGCTGAATGGATACAAAAACAAGACCTCTGTATATGCTGTCTACAAGAGACTCTCCTCAAACCTAGAGAAACAGATAGATTGAAACCAAAAGGCTGGAAAAAGATAGTCCATGCAAACAGAAATCAAAAGAAAGTGGGGGTAGCAGTACTCATATTAGATAAAATAGACTTTAAAATAAATACCATTATAAGAGACAAGGAAGGACACTACATAATGATCAAGGGATCAATCGAAGAAGAAGATATAACAATTATATATGCACCCAACATAGGAGCACCTCAATACGTAAGGCAAATGCTAACAACTATTAAAGGGAAAATTGATGGCAACATGATAATAGTTGAGGACTTTAATACCCCACTCACACCAATGAACCAGTCATTCAGACAGAAAATTACTAAGGGAACACAAGCTTTAAACAATACATTGGACCAGCTGAACCTAATCGGTATCTATTTCATCCAAGAATGGTAGATTTCACTTTTTTCTCAAGTGCACATGGAACTTTCTCCTGCATAGATCACATCTTGGGCTACAAACCAAGCCTTGATAAATTTTAAAAAACTGAAATAATTTCAAACATCTTTTCAGACCACAACACTATAAGATTAGATATCAACTATAGAGGAAAAAATAAAACTACAAAAAGCACAAACACATGGAGGCTAAACAATACACTTCTAAACAACCAACAGATCACTTACAAAATAAAAAAGGAAATAAAAATATACCTAGAAACAAATAAAATGAAAATACTACAACTCAAAACCTATGGGATGCACTAAAAGCAGTACTAAGAGGAAAGTTTATAGCAATATAAGCCTACCTCAAGAAACAAGAAAAACATCAAATAAACAACCTAACCTTACATCTAAAGCAATTAAAAAGAGAAGAACAAAACCCCCAAAAGTTAGTATAAGGAAAGAAATAATAAAAATCAGAACAGAAATAAATGAAAAAGAAATGAAGGGGACAATAGCAAAGATCAATAAAACTAAAAGCTGGTTCTTTGAGAAGATAAACAAAATTGACAAACCATTATCCAGACTCATCAATAATTAAAGGGAGAAGACCCAAATCAATAAAATTAGAAACGAAAAAGGAGAAGTTACAACAGACAACACAGAAATACAAAGGATCATAAGAACCTGCTTGAGCAACTGTATGCCAATAAAATGAACAACCTGGAAGAAATGGACAAATTCTTAGAAAAGTTTAACCTTCCAAAACTGAACCAGGAAGAAACAGAAAATATGAACAGACCAATTGCAAGCACAGAAATAGAAACTGTAATCAAAAATCTTACAACAAACAAAACTCAGGTCCAGATGGCTTCACAGGTGAATTCTACCAAAAGTTTAGTGAAGAGCTAACACCTATCCTGCTCAAACTCTTCCAGAAAATTGCGGAGGAAGAAAAACTCCCAAACTCATCCTATGAGGCCACCATCACCCTAATATCAAAACTAGACAATGATGCCACAAAAAAAGGAAAATTGCATGCCAACATCACTGTAAACATAGATGCTAAAATCCCCAACAAAATTCTAGCAAACAGAATCCAACAACACATTAAAAGGATCATACATCATGATCAAGTGGGCTTCATCCCAGGGATGCGAGGATTCTTCAACATACACATACCAATGAGTATCATCAGTTCAGTCACTCAGTTGTGTCTGACTCTTTGCGACCCCATGGACTGCAGTATGCTAGGCTTCCCTGTCCATCACCAACTCCTGGAGCTTGCTCAAACTCATGTACATTGAGTTGGTGATGCCATCCAACCCTCTCATCCTCTGTCGTCCCCTTCTCCCACCTTAAATCTTTCCCAGCATCAGGGTCTTTTCCAATGAGTCAGTTCTTCACAGCAGGTGGCCAAAGTATTGGAATTTCAGCTTCAGCCTCAGTCATTCCAAAGAATATTCAGGACTGATTTCCTTTAGGATTGATTGGTTTGATCTCCTTGCAGTCCAAGGGACCCTCAAGAGTTTTCTCCAACACCACAGTTCAAAAGCATCAATTCTTTGGTGCTCAGCTTTCTTTATAGTCCAACTCTCACATCCATACATGACTACTGGAAAAACCATAGCTTTGACTAGATGGACCTTTGTTGACAAAGTAATGTCTCTGCTTTTTAATATGCTGTCTAGGTTTGGCCACCTTACGAGAAGAGTTGACTCATTGGAAAAGACTCTGATGCTGAGAGGGATTGGGGGCAGGAGGAGAAGGGGACGACTGAGGATGAGATGGCTGGATGGCATCACCGACTCGATGGACGTGAGTTTGAGTGAACTTTGGGAGTTGGTGACGGACAAGGAGGCCTGGCATGCTGCAATTCATGGGGTCACAAAGAGTTGGACATGACTGAGCAACTGAACTGAACTGAGGTTGGTCATAGCCTTTCTTCCAAGAAGCAAGTGTCTTTTAATTTCATGGCTGCAGTCACCACCTGCAGCGATTTGCATCAGTGTCATATACCATATCAACAAACTGAAAGATAAAAACCATATGACCATCTAAATAGATGCAGAGAAAGCTTTAGACAAAATTCAACACCCATTTATGAAAAAACTCTCCAGAAAGTAGGCATAGAAGGAAGATACCTCAACATAATAAAGGCCATACACAGCAAACCCACAGCAAACATTATTTTCAATGATGAAAAACTGAAAGCATTTCCTCTAAGATCAGGAACAACACAAGGGTGCCCATTCTATATTATTCAACATAGTTTTGGAAGTCCTAGCATAGCAATCAGAGAAGAAAAAGAAATTTAAAAAATCCAGATTGGAAAATAAGAAGTAAAACTCTCACTGTTTGCAGATGACATGATACTATACATAGAAAGCCCTAAATATGCCACCAGAAAATGACTAGAGCTAATCAATGAATATAGCGAAATCCGAGGATACAATATTAATACACAGAAATCCCTTGCATTCTTATACACTAACAATGAAAAATCAGAAAGAAAAATTAAGAAAACAATCCCATTCACCAGTGCAACAAAAAGAATGAAATACCTAGGAATAAGCCTACTTAAAGAAACAAAAGATCTGTATACAGAAAACTGATGAAAAAACTGATGAAAACTGTCTGTATACAGACACTGATGAAAGAAACCACAGACTGCATAGACAGATGGAGAGAGATACACCATGTTCCTGGACTGGAAGAAGCAACACCATGAAAATAACTATCCTACCCAAAGCAATCTACAAGTTCAAAGATAGCCCTACCAAGCTACCTATGACAAAAGTTTCACAATTTGTATGGAAACACAAAAGACCTCGAATAGCCAAAGCAATTTTGAGAAAGAAGAATCAACCTTCCAGACTTCAGACTATACTACAAAGCTACAGT
Organism: Cephalophus harveyi; assembly: GCA_006410635.1. Classification (NCBI taxonomy): domain Eukaryota; kingdom Metazoa; phylum Chordata; class Mammalia; order Artiodactyla; family Bovidae; genus Cephalophus; species Cephalophus harveyi. The sequence continues at coordinate 1,267,728 of SJYT01007989.1, forward strand.
CATCAAGACACTATGGTACTGGCACAAAGACAGAAATATAGACCAGTGGAACAAGACAGAAAGCCCAGAGATAAACCCATGCACCTATGGGCACCTTATCTTTGACAAAGGAGGCAAGAATATAAAATGGAGAAATGAGAGTCTCTTCAATAAGTGGTGCTGGGAAATCTGGAGAGCTATGTGTGAAAGAATGAAAGTAGAACACTTCCTAACACCATACACAAAGATAAACTCAAAATGGATTAAAGATCTAAATGTAAGACCAGAAACTATAAAACTCTTAGAGGAAAACACATAGGCAGAACACTCTTTGACCTAAATCACAGCAAGATCCTCTATGACCCACCTCCCAGAGTAATGGAAATAAAAACAAAAATAAACAAATGGGACCTAATTAAACTTAAAAACTTTTGCACAGTGAAGAAAACTATAAATGAGGTGAAAAAATAACCCTCAGAATGGGAGAAAATAATAACAAATGAAACAACTGACAAAGGATTAATCTTCAAAATATATAAGCAGCTCATTCAGCTCAATACCAGAAAAACAAACAACCCAGTAAAAAAGTGGGCAGAAGACCTAAATAGCCATTTCTCCAAAGAAGACATACAGATCACTAGTAAACACATGAAAAGATATTTAACATCACTCATTATTAGAGAAATGCAAATCAAACAGTGAGATATCAGCTCACACGGATCAACAAAAATCTACAAACAATAATTGCTGCAGAGGGTGTGGAGAAAAGGGAGCCCTCTTGTACTATTGTTTGGAATGGAGAACAGTATGGAGAGTCCTTTAAAAACTAGGGATAAAACTACCATATGACCTAGGAATCCCACTACTGGGCATATACCCTGAGAAAACCGTAATTGGAAAGGACACATGTTCCCAGTGTTCATCGCAGCACTATTTACAATAGCTAGGGTATGGAAGCAACCTAGATGGCCACCAACAGATGGACGGATAAAGAATTTGTGGTACATATACACGATAGGATATTACTCAGCCATAAAAAGGAATGCATTTGACTCAGTTCTAATAAGGTGGATGAACCTACAGCCTATTATACAGAGTGAAGTAAGTCAGAAAGAGAAAGACCAATATCATATATTAATGCATGTATATAGAATCTGTAGAGATAGTACTGATGAGCCCATCTGCAGGGCACCAATAGAGACACAGACAGAGAGAACAGACTTGTGCACACAGAGGCTGGGGGAGGAAGAGAGGATGGGATGAACTGAGCGAGTAGCACTGAAATATATCCATTAGCCTATGTAAAATTAGACAGCCAGTGGAAATTTACTGTATGATGTAAGGAGCTCAAATCCAGTGCTCTGTGCCAACCTAGAGGGGTGGAATGGGCTGGGAGGTGGGAAGGAGGTTTAAAAGGGAGGGGACATACACATATCTTTGGCCAATTCATGTTAATACATGCCAGAAACCATCACAATATTGTAAAGCAATTCTCCTCCAATTAAAAACAAGTAAATTAAAAAATTTTTTAAAGTAATGGTGAACAAAAAAAGTAGTTAACAGGGGAAAATCCAAACAATCAAATTTTATATGATTGTATAGATCATCTAAGAACAATAGGGGCTTCCCTGGTGGTCCAGAAGTTAAGAATCCACCTTGCAATGGAGGGGACCCGGGTTCCATCCCTGGTCAGGGGGCTGAGATCCCACATGCGGGGGACCAACTTAGCCAGCACAGCATAACTACGGAGCCTGCGAGCCACGACTAGAGTCCACGCTCAGCGATGAAGATCCTGGCTGCCACAACTAAGACCCAAGGCAGCCAAAGAAATAATAAATGAGTATTAAGAAAAAATAAGAACGATAATAGCAACTACTTGGGGAGTATAAAAAAGTGAGACTAAAACATCAGGCAATATGTAAGCTGGGGACAGAACGGTCAGAGTCAAGACAGCGAGAAAGATGGGGCAATGTTTATGAACTCAGACTTTGCCAAATTACACAGCTTAATTAAAAACTGAAGAGTAGCCAGGATAATAACAGAAACTGAATGAATGATTCTTATATCAGAAGAGAAGAAAATGCACAGTGGTCTCAGAGAGGATACAGGCAATTCCACTAGGGTGGACCTTAAAGGAATTTCCCACCCACGCTGGCCAGAGCTCATGGAGAAATCCAGGCCCAAGATGAGGGGAAACTTGTTCTCAGATGACAAAGGCATCCAGAGTGGGTCTGCAAAGAGACCAAGGTCAGCGGAATTCAGGAAACCTAAGAAGCTCAGGGGTTAAGGGTGGGATAAATGAACATTTAGTGGCCAGAGTGTCCAGGAAAACTGTTTCTCTAAGCTGTTTACATACTTAATGCTTGGATTGCATGTGCTGTATGTGCTTGGATAGTAGGTATGTCTAACAATTACACTTTAAAAATAAGCATTTATTTCTGATTTTAGAATAATATATGTTTAAAATTCAGAAAGTGCAAAAAACTCAACTTCTTAATGCAGTGTTGTTATGGTTACTGTATGTGTGCTAACTCACCTCAGTAGTGTCCAACTCTTTGCAACCCTCTGGGCTGTAGCCCGCCAGGCTCCTCTGTCCATGGAATTCTCCAGGCAAGAATACTGGAGTGGGTTGCCACGCCCTCCTCCAGGGGATCTTCCTGACCCAGGGATCAATCTCGTGTCTCTATGCCTCGTATTGGCAGGCGGGTTCTCTACCACTAGCACCACCTGGGAAGCCCACGATTAGAGCATCCCTACTATATATTTCAAGTGCTGTATTTAACAACTCAGCTAGAGGTCCTTGAAAACTTTCCCTTTTGTAACTTTGTATTCAAAGGCGCTGTGAGAGGATGTTCCTGCAGTGAGTCACAGTATCTCTGTAGGTCCATTCCCCTCTCTTCTACTGTGAGTGGAAGTGCAGGAAAAGCAGGATCATAACTCAGAGAAAGAGGCTGGAGCCATCTCCTAAAACCCAAGTATTTGAAACAGGAAATCAAATTCACAAATGCTGATATCTCACTCCATGTTCAAATTGCTCAAGGAAGGTTAAGTAAAAACATGACTTTATTCACACAATCTTCTGTAGGTTTGTGTTTGGTTAAATGACCAGTTTCATGCTTGATCCCCGCCCCCTTATTATTGAACAACAGATATATGCTAGGTCATTTGTGGTCCATCTACCCCTCGAGTTGTTCGTTTTTCCTACTTGACATTTTGCTACCCAGGGGCTTGATTATCGATGACATTATTTGCTGAGTTAAATATCAAGAGACATCACATAAAATCCAAACATCTAAAATCATTTAAAAAATTTTGAAGATCCTGTCACCTGCTTTCCCAGATGTCAACAGCTGCCTCCTGCAGATGAAACACACACTCCCAGGTGGTCCCTCTCCAGAGTTCCCCTTGTTCTCACACCAGGTCACCCTCATTTACTGTGTCCTCTGCCTGGCCCCTGTAGGCATTTGACGTTGACATGACTCTAATCTTTTATTTCCTGTCCTGGCTGACTGCCTAAAATAAGTCCTCAACAACCCAATACTTATGGTGAAACAGTCTTGTTTAAATGCACACAAGTTACAAAATGTCAAAATCTAAAATCCCCCACTATGAGCAACATTTCATTTTCACCTTGGTATAAGATTACACTATCAAATATTTTTATCCTCAATATTAATAATCAATTCAGGAATAAGTTGCCAATTTGCAATAATTCTAACGTCTTTCTAAATATTCCTGCCTCTGTTTCCTATTAGTGAAAAAAAATCCCTCCTAATCACATCCTGCTTCGAACGACATAACATCACAAGACAGCGCCTAAAATACTTGTTTCAATATCTTTAATTTTCAGAAAATTCAGTAACTCTCCAAAACATAATGTAATAAGAGGATTAACTTTTAGATCTTTTGGTTATTGTTTGCTTTTAACTATGAAGCTGAACTCTTTTTGGACTTTTGGTTCTGATGCATTTCAGAAAGTTAGTTACATAGTTTTAAATTTCTTATCAACACTACAACTCTGTAATTTTCTTATACCATTATCTACTTACAGTAGGTTTCATGAAAAAAGATATATAACTAGTATCTAATTTTATACTGCTGGCCTATTTGCTTTGTTTTAGTTGGAGTTTGGCAGACTTTGTAGAACAAAATGAAACCTCACCCTAAAACTTTTAACACTGAAGTAGTCAAAATACACTAGATTTTTACTCTGCCAAAAATCTTTGTGCTAATGTACTAATGCAGTTGAGCTGTGCTAAAGAATATATGCAGCTTTTCCTCAAAGGGATTCAGAAGTCATTTAAAATTAATTTCTCATCAATGATTAGAAAAGAATCTCTCAAGAAGAATTCTTCAAAAGCACATGGAAAATTTTCATGACCCTCTGCAGGGTATAAAACAGTATTTAAAAAGTCATTGAATATAATTTGAACTTACTTTTGAGCAGACTGTGGACCTACAATCTAGAAAACTGTATTTCCAAGTTAGTGAAAACAAATGGCAAAGGCCTCTTTTCTCTTTCAAATTGCGTGTGTACTTAGTCAATCAGTCTTATCTGACTCTTTGAGACCTTTGGGACTGTAGCCCACCAGGCTCCTCTGTACATGAGATTTTTCAGGCAAGAATATTGGAGGGGGTTGCCATGCCCTCCTCCAGAGGATCTTTCCGACCCAAAGATCAAATCTGTGCCTCCTGAATCTCCTGCACTGCAGGCGAATTCTTTTTTTTTTTTTTCCTTTTACTTTATTTTACTTTACAATACTGTATGGTTTTGCGATACATCAACATGAATCTGCAGGCGGATTCTTTACCTGCTGAGCCATTGCGGAAGCCTATTTCATATTTCAAAGGCTTTTTAAAATATAAATTTATTTATTTAAATTGGAGGCTAATTACTTTACAATATTATATTGGCTTGGAGAAGGAAATGGCAACCCACTCCAGGATTCCTGCCTGGAGAATCCCATGGACGGAGGAGCCTGATGGGCTATAGTCCATGGGGTTGCAAAGAGTCGGACACGACTGAGCAACTTAACTTAACTTAACTTAACTTATTGGCTTTGCCATACATCAACATGAATCCGCCACGGGTGTACACGTGTTCCCCATCCTGAACCCCCCCCCAGGCTTTTTTCTAATTGCCTCTCAAAATTCTTATTTTGCTCCTGCTTCTTAATTTTTATTTCGACCTTCTTCAATTTCCCCTTATCTTTCCTTTTCTCAACTTCCTCTCTACAAAAATGTGTAAGTCCTCTCAGACATTCTAGTTCCTTCTCTGTATGACAGTACAGTATAGTGACAAAATATCATATTAGTTATTTACTAAAATGCTGGGGGAAATGTTCTGCTATATTACAAAATACAACTTAACTTTAAGAATACTTGTAATTAATATACCTTTTAGTCATTCACAAAATTGTTTATACTTTTGTATGTAAAATGCCCATTAAAAATGAAAATTAAAAAGGAGATACAAAAGGCAGCTGGTAGTGGGCATGAAATTAGCATCAACAATCACTGACTCAATGGACATGAGTTTGAGCAAACTCTGGGAGATAGTGAAGGACAGAGGAGCCTGGTGTGCTGCAATCCATGGGGTTGCAAAGAGTCGGACACAGCTTAGCAAATGAACAACAACAACACAGTCATAACAGGCACTTTACTCCTTTTTTAGCACTCACTTCGGTTTGTCGCTGGACTTCCCATTCCCTGTTACTTACACCCATTCACGTCACTCTCCCTCTCCTGGTTTTCTTATTTAGGTTACCTGCCTCATCCCAAAGCATTTCAGTTTGCAGTCCCAGAGACAGTAAAAACCTGAAATGCTGAAGCCAGGAATGTGTCATCTCAGTAATTCAAGGACTGTGCAGTGGGGAAATTACTTCAGGTCCTATCCAATTCGGCAACTGAAAATTCTGGTGAAAATTCATGGCATCCAATGAAACTCTCTCACACTTACAGCACAGGGACCTGCAGACGGAGCTACAGGAAAGGAAAGCACCCCCTCTGCTCCCTCCCCCTCCCCCCAGGATAACAGGTATCATCTGCAGAGAGTTCATACTGAAAGACATCATTACACACACCTAGTATAGCCAGTGGAGAAGGCAATGGCAACCCACTCCAGTACTCTTGCCTGGAAAATCCCATGGATGGAGGAGCCTGGTAGGCTGCAATTCATTGGGTCACTAGGAGTTAGACATGACTAAGCGACTTCACTTTCACTTTTTACTTTCATGCATTGGAGAAGGAAATGGCAACCCACTCCAGCATTCTTGCCTGGAGAATCCCAGGGACAGGGGAGCCTGGGGGGCTGCTGTCTATGGGGTCGCACAGCGTCAGACATGACTGAAGCGACTTAGCAGCAGCAGCAGCAGCAGTATAGCCAGTAACAACAGAAGCCTAGAACTTTAGGAAACCAGTTGATTATCCATTGGCTTACAGGAGAAGTTCTCTTATCAGAGGCAGTCAGGATTTGTCTGTCAATTTAAAATTTTGCTTAGAGCATGGAATCTTGAAAAAATGACATATAGACACCTTATCCATTTTGCTTTAACTTAACACATATAAATGAGTTCAGTTCAGTTCAATCATTCAGTCGTGTCCAACTCATTGCCACCCCATGGACTGCAGCACACTGGGCTTCCCTGTCCATCATCAAGTCCTAGGGCTTGCTTAAACTCATGTCCATCGAGTCGGTGATGCCATCCAACCCTCTCAGTCCTCTGTTGTCCCCTTCTCCCACCTTAAATCTTTCCCAGCATCAGGGTCTTTTCCAATGAGTCAGTTCTTCACATCAGCTGGCCAAACTATTGGAATTTCAGCTTCAGCTTCAGTCCTTCCAATGAATATTCAGGACTGATTTCCTTTAGGATTGACTGGTTGGATCTCCTTGCAGTCCAAGGGACCCTCAAAAGTCTTCTCCAACACCACAGTTCAGAAGCATCAATTCTTCAGTGCTCAGCTTTCTTTATGGTCCAACTCTCGCATCCATACATGACTACTGGAAAAACCATAGCTTTGACTAGATGGACCCTTGTCAGCAAAGTAATGTCTCTGCTTTTTTAATATGCTGTCTAGGCTTGTCATAGCTTTTCTTCCAAGGAGCAAGTGTTTTTTAATTTCATGGCTGCAGTCATCATCTGCAGTGATTTTGGAGCCCAAGAATATAAAGTCTCTCACTGTTTCCATTGTTTCCCCATCTATTTGCCACAAAGTGATGGGACTGGATGCCATGATCCTAGTTTTTTGAATGTTGAGTTTTAAGCCAGTTTTTTTCACTCTCCTCTTTCACTTTCATCAAGAGGCTCTTTAGTTCTTCTTTACTTTCTGCCATAAAGGTAGTGTCATCTGGGTATCTGAGGTTATTGATATTTCTCCTTGCAAACTTGATTCCAGCTTGTGCTTCATGCACTCCAGTATTGCTCATGATGTACTCTGCATATAAGTTAAATAAGCAAGGTGGCAATATACAACCTTCACATATTCCTTTCCCAATTTGGAACCAGTCTGTTGTTCCATGTCCAGTTCTAACTGTTGCTTCTTGACCTGCCTACAGAGTCCTTAGGAGGCAGGTAAGGTGGCCTAGTATTCCCATCTCTTCAAGGATTTTTCAAATTGGTTGTGATCCACACAGTCAAAAACTTTAGCATAGTCAATAAGGCAGAAGTAGATGTTTTTCTGGAACTCTCTTGCTTTTTCAAGGATCCAGGGGATGTTGGCGATTTGATCTCTGGTTCCTCTGCCTTTTCGAAATCCAGTTTGGACATTTGGAAATTCTTGGTTCACGTACTGTTGAAGCCTAGCTTGGAGAATTTTGAGCATTACTTTGCTAGCATGTGAGATGAGAAGATTCTTTGGCATTGCCTTTCTTTGGGATTGGAATGAAAACTGACCTTTTCCAGTCCTGTGGCCACTGCTGAGTTTTCCAAATTTGCGGGCACATTGAGGGCAGCACTTTAACAGCATCGCCTTTTAGTAGAGGTAAATTTATATGGCTAATTTGAAACTGCATATATTTAACATCAGTCTTTACATGTAGAGTAAGTCCTTTTCTTTTAGTATAGATCACTGGATTTCTGAGTTGTCCCTCCTACATAAGCCATGCTGCTGCTGCTGCTGCTGCTAAGTCACTTCAGTCGTGTCTGACTCTGTGCGACCCCATAGACGGCAGCCCACCAGGCTCCTCTGTCCCTGGGACTCTCCAGGCAAGAACACTGGAGTGGGCTGCCATTTCCTTCTCCAATGCATGAAAGTGAAAAGTGAAAGTGAAGTCGCTCAGTCATGTCCGACTCTTAGCGACCCCATGGACTGCAGCCTACCAGGCTCCTCCATCCATGGGATTTTCCAGGCAAGAGGACTGGAGTGGGTTGCCATTGCTTCTCCAACATAAGCCATACACATCACTTATTGCCCTCAAATTCTAATTTGGGCGCTATTAAAGTGGAACAAAGCATAAAGGGCATTTGTGCAGCAGATGTAATGTATTATTCTGCAGGACTTTACAATCTTCTGCCCAGTCTTCTATGCTGCAGTCCATGGGGTCACAAAGAGCCAGACACGACTGAGCAACTGAACTGAACTGTCCAGTCTTCTACAGTTGTCATGGTCATATCACATTCAAAGACAACTTTTTTCAGCATCTCATCTCACCAACTTACCTTTTCAAGGTAATGCATTTAGTTATCAATAGTGTATTAGTTCCTATTGCTGCTGAAACAAATCACGCCCCCGGGGTTGCTTTACACAAGGCCCACTTACTGCTTCATGCGCCTTTGGTCAGAGCTCACTAAGCTCTGCTCAGGGCCCCACCAGGCTGAAATTGGAGTGATGGCAGATCTTCATTCCCTACTGGAGGCTCTTACAGGTGAATCACTTCCAGAATTATTTGCATTATTGGCAGAATTTACTTCTGTGAGGTTGCAGGATTGAAGTCCTGTTTCCTGGTGGTCTGTTGACTGGGGTCATTTTCATCTTCTAGAGTCTGCCCGCATCCCTGGCTCTCAACGTCTCTTCTCAGTCTTAAAGCCAGCAATAGTGAGGGCTTCTTCTCACACTTCCAGTCTTTCTGCTCTCCTCTTTTATCTCATCTCTTTTGCTTTTAAGGGTTCATGAGATTACTTTCAGAGAAGGCACTGGCAACCCACTCCAGTACTCTTGCCTGGAAATTCCCATGGACGGAGGTGCCTGGTGGGCTGCAGTCCGTGGGGTTGCTGGGAGTTGGACATGACTGGGTGACTTCCCTTTCACTTTCCACTTTCATACATTGGAGAGGGAAATGGCAACTCACTCCAGTGTCCTTGCCTGGAGAGTCCCAGGGATGGAGGAGCCTGGTGGGCTGCCATCTATGGGGTCGCACAGAGTCGGACACAACTGAAGTGACTTAGCAGCTTAGCAGTAGAGATTACCTTGGGCCATCTGGAAAATCCAAGATAACCTCCTTATTTTTTAAAAAAACATTCATTTATTTCGCTGTGTCAGGTCTTAATTGTGGCATATGGGATCTTCAATCTTTGTTTCAGCATGCAAACTTGTACTTGTGTGATCTAGTTCCCTGAGCAGGGATTTAACTTAGGCCGCCTGCACTGGGAGCATGGAGTCTTAGCCACTGAACCATCAGGGAAGTCCCTACCTCCCTATCCTAAGGTTAGCTGATTAATAATCTTAATTCCATCTGTGAAGCCCCTATACAACAGTACCTAGATTGCTTTTTGCCTCTCTTCTTTTCACAGCTATTTGTAAGGCCTCTCTAGACAGCCATTTTGCTTTTTTGCGTTTCTTTTCCATGGGGATGGTCTTTTTCCCTGTCTCCTGTACAATGTCACGAACCTCATTCCATAGTTCATCAGGCACTCTATGTATCAGATCTAGGCCCTTTAAATCTATTTCTCACTTCCACTGTTTAAAGTTAGGAATTGAGAACAATCGTGATCAGGTGTTTCATTTTCCTTCTTGGGACGGAAAGTGGCAGGATTTAAATTTCCACAGACTTTAAGCTTAGTTACTGGTCCTTCTAGCAACAATGACTGATATTTAAGAAGCCTACTGTCTGTCATCCAAATATTAACCTTAGAATTTAAGATTCCACTCCGATCATGAGAAGTCAGTACAGTAAGGTTTTGTCCATTAATTATTTTTAAAGCTTCAGGTGCTAATAAAGCCGCTGCCCCAATTACTCTTAGGCAGTGGGGCCACCCACGTGAAATGACATCTAATTCTTTGCTTAGATAAACAACAGGTTGCTGGTGAGGCCCTCTGGGTTGTGTCAAAACTCCCAAGGCCATGCCTTTCCTTTCTGTGACAAACAAATTAAATTCTGACCCTGTGGGCAAGCTCAGAGCTGGATCTTGCAGGAGAGCAGTCTGAAGAACCTTAAAAGCCTTTTGAGTTTCTGGTGACCAAACCAGTTTGTCAGTTTGGGCCTGCTGAGTTTCAGCTATAAGTTTATATAAAGGCCGGGCAAGTTCCCCATAACCCGGAATCCAAATGGGACAGTAACCTGTGATTCCCAAAAATCCTCTCAATTTTCTTAAAGTCATAGCTAGGGGATGATTTAGTATAGGCTTAATCCTCTCAGGGCCTATGGCTCTAGTCCCTTCTGATATGATTAGGCCCAGATATCTAACCGACACAGCTGAGCCTTTTCTCTTGATGCTTTGTAGCCACAGCCTGCCAGAAAGTTTAAGAAATCTTCCGAGGCTCACAAACAAGATTCCTCTGTCTCAGCACAGAGTAAAATATCATCTACATATTGTAACACCACCACTTCAGAGCTATTAAAGTTTTGTAGATCCCGTGACAAACTTTGTCCAAATAAGTGAGGACTGTCACGAAATCCCTGGGGCAAAACTGTCCAGGTTAACTGAAAAGCTAGATGCATAGGGTCTTCAAAGGCAAATAGAAATTGACTTTCCTCTGCCAAAGGCACTGAATAGAAGGCATCTTTTAAATCAATTACTGAGAAATATTTGGCTCGTTCAGGAATTTCAGACCATAGAGTATAAGGATTAGGCATCCCGGGGTGTAAAGGAACTACAGCTTCATTTATTATATGTAATCTTGAACTAGTCTCCATTTACCATTTGATTTCTTTATACCCAAAATAAGAGTGTTGCAAGGACTTTACAGGGAATTAACAGTCCCTGTTCCTTTAAATTTTTGATGATGGGTTTTAACCCTTCCTTAACCTCAGGTTTCAGTGGATACTGCTTCTTATGTGGAAATAAGTGCAGGTCTTTGAGCTTGACAACTACAGGAATAGCATTTTGTGCTCAACCCACAGATTTTTCCATCAGCCCATACTCTAGGATTTACATTTTGTTCAGCTAAAGGGAGAGAAAGGGAGGCCTCCATATTCATAAAAACAGAGGCATGGACCTTGCTAAGTAGATCCCTTCCCAAAAAGGGTGAGGGAGATTCTGGCACGATCAGAAACTCATGTGAAAATAGTACAGAATCCCAGTTGCAAGATAAAGAATAACTGAAATAATACCTTTTGGCTCATCCAGACAGTCCCATTACGGAAGCGGATTGGGAAGAAAGTGGGCCAGGGGTTTCAGTAAGCACAGAGTAAGTTGCCCCAGCATCTAAAAGGAAATTGACAGATTGGCCCCCCACAATTATTAATACTCGGGGTTCTTCAGGTGTAATTAGGACGGGAGCTTTTGTGGGGACCCCTGGGCACCTTCAGCCCTGATTGTCTTGAGAGTCTGACCCCGGAGACCTACACCTCTGAGGGCAGTCTCTCTTCCAGTGTGGTCCTTTGCAGACCGGAGATGGAGCTGGGGCGGCTTAGATGCCTGAGGGCAATCCTGCTTGAGATGCCCTCCTTTCCACAGTAATAGCAAGCCCATCCCTTTTCACCTGGGTCCCTCTGGGCATTTTTCTCCGGCTGTTTAAGAACATTTTTCATAGCCATTGTGAAGGCTTCCGCCTTTTCCTTGGTCTTTTTTTGCCTTTCTTTTCCTCATATTCCCTACCATAATAGACCATCTGAGCCAGTTGTAACAGTATCTAAAGACTGATTTGGTCCATACGCCCGTTTTTGTAGCTTACGGTGGATATCTGGAGCCGACTGAGTGAGAAATCTATCTTTTAAGATCACTTTTCCTTCTTCACTTTCGGGATCAATCTCAGTGAATCTGCGAAGAGCTTCTCTTAGTCTATCTAGGAATTTACCAGGAGCTTCTTTCTCCTCCTGTTATATGTCTGCCAATTTGCTATAGTTTAAAGGCTTAGAACGCGACTGCCTGAGTCCTTCAAGAATACATCTGACAAAATGACTCTGATCCCATCTTCCTTTAGCTGTGTTGTAGTCCCAGTCTGGTTCTATAATTGGGACCGCCTGATTCCCATTAGGGAGGGCCGCTATCTCGTCCTCCCTCTTCCCTACTGATTCATTACCAAGCCATTCATCTCCATAAGCAACCGCTTTCCCCAAAACTCGAGTCTTTGAGTCGGGAGTCAGCGTTTGTCCCAGGATATACATCACATCCTTCCAAGTAAGGTCATAAAGCAGAGTAACACCTTTAAAAGCTCTAATATATTTTTCTGGGTCCTCTAAATAGTGTCCCAGATCCTCCTTGATTCTTTGTATTTCTTGATAAGAAAAAGGCTTATTAACTCTCATGGACTGATTATTTCTCCCGGTGGGTGTTTCATAAAGAGGCAATAGCTTGTGTGGCTGTTCCTCAGTCTCTCTGGCTGTTCTGCGCATATGATCCCAGGGATAGACTGGAGAAACCTGTGTTTCTTTTTCTCTCTGTCTCCTGTCCTCCATCTCATAGCCCCGGGCACGGGGGCAAAGTAGGAGGACAGGAGGGAGCTAGTGTTTGAATATCTGCTGCTGCTGCTGCTAAGTCACTTCAGTCGTGTCCGACTCTGTGCGACCCCACAGATGGCAGCCCACTGGGCTCCGCTATCCCTGGGATTCTCCAGGCAAGAACACTGGAGTGGGTTGCCATTTCCTTCTCCAATGCATGAAAGTGAAAAGTCAAAGTGAAGTCGCTCAGTCGTGTCTGACTCAGCGACCCCATGGACTGCAGCCTACCAGGCTCCTCTGTCCATGGGATTTTCCAGGCAAGAGTACTGGAGTGGGGTGCCATTGCCTTTTCCAGTTTGAATATCAGTGGATGAGAATCTTGGGGAAAAAAATCTTTAGAATTCTACCTACTCCAAACAATATCAATAGCTCTTCTGTTTCATACTTATTTCTTGCCAAATTATGAAATATTTTTACTAAATCAAATATTTAAACTAACAAGCACAGGTGGCAAAAGGCAATTTGGGGACAGAAAACAGCAAATAACTCAATTTGTAGCAACAGAAGTATGTGATTATATTAGAAAGTAACCTAACAGCCATGAGTAGACAATATACTAAAAACATTTGTCAGGAGTTTTTCCTGAGAGAAGGTGAGTATTGGTCAGTTAAACATAAGTTGGTTAAAAGAGTTCTATTGTAACAAACGAAAGGTGAAAAGCCATATGATCATTTTGATAAATACTGATTGGAAGCTCTGAGTGGCTGAGGATTGTTCTGATGGTATTTTCTGAAGGGTAATTGAATGGGGTCCCAGCCTCTTTTTGGCAACCCTCCCCAATTAAAGTGTCTGAAATTTCTTCTTTGTGGCTGATCACTTTCTCTGGAGGGTAATCTTCCAGAACCTTCCAGGGTGGAACTGTGATAGGAAAAAGCCCAACGTTCAGTGCTATGAGAGCCAAGCTTGGGCGTGAGGCCAATGGTTCAGAATGTAGACTTTTGCACTTCTTTCTGCCATTGTCTGCAGCCTGAGCTTTATCCTGTGTCCAGGATGACCTCATGCCAGTTTCTTGAGCTCTGCTGGTTGTGTGTCTTGCCTGAAATGACCTCTCTCCTCTCTGCTAGGTCTCACACTCCAACATACGCCTTACAGCTTTGAAATTTGTGTTTCCTCTTCTATTTCTGCAACATCTGGAACACATGTACCCTTACTTGGCACTTAGCATACTTTTCAAAATGTCTACACATGATTTGGACATCTTATTTATTGGGAACGCAACTCGCTACTTCCTTTCATGTTAAAAAATACTGAATTTAGGGAATGTAAATACAATCTTTTTTCCTACATAAACATCAGCCCCCCAAAGTTGTATTGTTATATATTCATGTACTATAACATTTGGATATTAAAAATCAGGAAGCATTCTATTTATAAAACATGGACTAGAGAGGCGGTCTGTAGGATATACTTGCTTCATGAGAAGAAAATTTTTTCCACTCAAAGGAAAGCAGGGAAGAAGAAAAAAATTAAAAATAATAGTAGAAATGCCAGGAAAGAAACAAATCCTAATGTAATATTAATTAAGGTAGATGTAAATGGTAAAGTTACTGTGTTAGAGTTTGCCAGAGAAACAGAATAAATAGGTCAGACAGACAGCTGTGTGTGTTAGCCGCTCAGTCATGTCCTACTCTTTGTGACCCTATGGACTGTAGCTCACCAGGTCTCTCTGTCCATGGAATTCTCCAAGCAAAAATAATGGACTGGATTGCCATTTCCTTCTCCGGGGGATCTTCCCGATCCAGGGATTCAACCTGGGTTTCCTGTATTGCAGGCAGATTCTTTATCATCTGAGCCACCAGGGAAGTCAGACAGGTAGATGCTATATAGATAGACTGATTGTAAGGACTTGGTTCATGTGATTTTGGAGGCTGACAAGTCCCTATAGCCAGTGGTCCAAGAACCCAGGAGAACCAACGGTGTAGCTCCAGAACAGATTCAGCAGTTATGAGACCCAAGAAGAGACATTATTTAAGTTCCAGTCCAAAGGCAGGCAGAAAAAATTTCCAGCTTAAGATAGTCAGACAGAAGGAAATTCCCTCTCACTTTCTGGAGGGTTGATTGAATGAGACCCACTCACAGAGGGCAATCTGCTTTACTCAGTCTACTGAGTTGAATATTAATCTTGTCTGAAAAAAACCCTCACAGACATATCCAGAATAATGTTTGGTCAGCATCCGGGCACTCTGTGGCCTAATCACAGTTGACACATGATTTAGCCATCATAGTTACTAATTCAAAAACAGAGAGGATTAAAAGAAAGACATCATATATAAAATACACATTTTACACAGAAAAGTATCTTTCAACTTGAATCCAAATGGGCATGATCTCTTTGTTAGTGTTTTGCTCATACAATTTTGAAAACATCCCATGGTTATCAAACAAAGGTCAGGAACAGCAGAGGTCAGTGCAGTGAATTTACTCTGATAAATCATTTTTCCCACCGGCTTTAAGCCCTTTCTAAATATCTAGCAGCTGATTCAAACATGTCATACAGTGGGAAGGAAAAGAACAAGAGAAATAAATGATCATTGCTTGAGAAACAAAACAGAAAGGCACAGAAAAGTTAGAAACAGAAGGATAGAAAAAGATATACCAGGCAAAAATAAAAATTTAAAGGAAACCTGAGGCAGCAATTTTAATATCTGACAAAATAAAATTCAAATAAAAATGGAATTAAAATTAGTAAGGAATGACATATCAATAAATACAAAATGATACAACCATTCACATATAAGCACTTCATAAAACAGTCTTGAATATATATTAAATAACAGAGATAGATACTAACTATAGTTAGAGATTTTAACTGATAGATCAAGCAGATAAAAAAATAATAGAGATGTAAGCATTTCTGAAAATATAATTAATAAGCTTGAGCTGACCAAAAAAAGTAAAAATGAGAATAAGATCTTCAACACAACGTTATTTGTATAGATTAAAAATAAGCTCACAAAGAATAATAAAACATATTTTACTGGGAGACATACATTGTTATTTTACGGTAATATACCACAGTAAAATGACTGCCTAATGGAAGGAGAGGAAGAGAAGTGAGGAATGGAAATAAATACATTTAAGAAAACAAGAGAGAGAGCTTTCATGAACCAATACTTACAGTAATATTAGCTCAGGTCTTTTAAAAAAATATGACAACACTCCTATATCCATAACTCTTCTTATGCCTCCCAAAGGAAACCGCCTTATGCATGAAGTCTAAAACAGTGTTACAAATGAATTGAACTTTTTGTTTCAAGGTAGTGAACAAGAAGAAGGCCATGAAGTGATGAGAATTTCCAGAAATTTCTGTAGATAAAAACCAGGAAATTGAGCGGTAACTGATGAAGCAGGATGTAGGAAACTGTTTCTTGACATACCCATGTGGCCTGCAACGAGGAGGCAACTGATTTGTCTGGAGAAACTGAGAGATTTCAAGTGCATCTAGTGGTAAAGAATCTGCCTGTTAATGTAAGAGATTCAAGAGACACGGGTTTGATCCCTGGGTTGGAAAGACCCCCTAAAGTAAGAAATGGCACCCCACTCCAGTATTCTTGCCTGGGAAATCCCATGGACAGAGGAGCCTGGCCGGCTACAGTCCACTGGGCTGCAAATAGTTGGACGTGACTGAGCATAGTACAAGAGGGCAAAAATGAAGTGTGTCAGAAAACAGGAGTCTGCATGTAGAATCATCACCCTGCCTGCCCCTGGTAATAGAATACCAGACTGCCTAGTGTTTAACCTCAAGGTTAGAAAGGGAGCTACTTCTCTAAGGAAATCGACTAACCTGCCTGGAGACAAGAAGATAGCAATGCAGGATCCCTGCGTTTCGAATTGGCTGATCTCCAACTGCCCACCTGAAGATAAAGACTGTCATTCAACAAGTTCCTTCAAACAGCCAAGCTCCCAAGTAACAGGCTTTTCTATTGCCTCATTTTTAAATATAAATGAGCAACCAAGCCACTAGAGACTGGAGAAGAGGCTGTAACAAGAAAACAGAAGGACCAAATTAAACAGAGAAATCAATCCGACAAGAGACAAATAATTCAGAGAACGGTGGACAAATTAAAAGAATACCCCTTTGCATATTCAGAATTATCCGAAAAATCAAAATTACACCTCTAAAACAAGAAGAGGATGCTGCAAATGTGGTAGAAGTAGAGAACAAGAAAGAAATCTTGGCAATTTAAAATGATCATTAAATTTTAAAAATTCTGGAGAACAGTGTGGAGATTCCTTAAAAAACTGGAAATAGAACTGCCTTATGACCCAGTAATCCCACTGCTGGGCATACACACCGTGGAAACCAGAATTGAAAGAGACACGTGTACACCAATGTTCATTGCAGCACTGTTTATAATAGCCAGGACATGGAAGGAACCTAGATGTCCATCAGCAGATGAATGGATAAGAAAGCTGTGGTACATATACACAATGGAGTATTATTCAGCCATTAAAAAGAATACATTTGAATCAGTTCTAATGAAGTAGATGAAACTGGAGCCTATTATACAGAGTGAAGTAAGCCAGAAAGAAAAACACCAGTACAGTATACTAACGCATATATATGGAATTTAGAAAGATGGTAACGATAACCCTGTATGCGAGACAGCAAAAGAGACAGAGATGTATAGAACAGTCTTTTGGACTCTGGGAGAGGGAGAGGGTGGGATGATTTGGGAGAATGGCATTGAAACATGTATAATATCATATATGAAATGAATTGCCAGTCCAGGTTCGATGCAGGATACAGGATGCTTGGGGCTGGTGCACTGGGATGACCCAGAGGGATGATATGGGAAGGGAGGAGGGAGGGGGGTTCAGGATGGGGAACACGTGTACACTCGTGACAGATTCATGTTGATGTATGGCAAAACCAATACAATATTATAAAGTAAAAAAATAATAATAAATAATAAAAGAAAAAAATAACTCAATAGAAGGAAGATGAAGTTGAAGAAATCACTCAGAAAGTATAAAAAATAAACAGAGAGACAGAGAACATGAGAGTAACAAAGCCTCATATTCCATTCATGTGTTAATTAGAATACAGGAAAAAAAGAACAGAATCAAAAAACTGGAGACGATGAGGAAAAATTGATTTTGCTTAATTCTCATACCATAGACAACAGCAATTTGCAACTAATGACTATAATTTCAACCTGAATGTTAGTTAATATTTTTCTTTATATTAATGAGTAAGATGAAAGTAAAACAATGAAGAGGTGTGTCTGATCTTGACTCATTTGTCAGTGATGCGAACAACTTTGCTGAATTAGATAATAGTTCTTAAATATTGGAAGAATATTTCCTCATTTTTCTGTTCTATTTACAATGTAATGGCTACAGACTTGGTGTACTTTTAAGTTCAATCTGAATTATTGATACTTTCTCCATTACTTTCCTAAGTCTAGAAAAATCAATAAAACTCAAGTCTTGACTTTTTTTAAAGATTTATTTATTTTCGGCCAAGCAGGGTCTTCATTGCTGCGGGCAGCCTTTCTCGAGGTGTGGTGAGCGGGGACTACTCTTCACTGCAGGCTCAGTTGCTCCACGGCATGTGGAATCTTCCCAGACCAGGTATTGAACCCATGTCCCCTGCACTGGCAGGCAGATTCTTAACCACTAGGTCACCAGGGAAGCCCTCAAGTACTGATACTATGTTTGTCTATTTCTGTGGTGCAAATGATGTCAGCTGTCATGGCCCATTTCAAACTATGGACACGAAGTCACTGACTGAATGCAACATAGATGGAACTAGAGATTACCATACTAAGTGAAGTAGGTCGGAAATAGACAAATACTAAATGATATCACTTATATGTGAATTTTAAAAATATAGCACAAATGAACCTATCTACAAAACAAAAACAGACTCAGAAACATGGAGAAGAGGTTTGTGGTTTACCAAAGAGGCGGAGGTAGGGAGGAGAGTGGAAGGGATGGCCTGGGAGTTTGGAGTTAGTAGATGCAAACTACCACATATAGAATGGATAAATAACAAGGTCCTACTGTATAGCACAGGGATCTATATTCAATATCCTGGGATAAACCATATGGAAAAAAATATAAAAAAGAATGCATGTATGTGTATAACTGTCACTTTGCTGTACAGCAGAAATTAACACAACAAATCAACTATACTCCAATTAAAATTAAATAAAATTAGCAAGAATTGTGAAAATAAAGCTTGTTTCATTCATCTTTGTTTTCCAACAGGAATCCTCAGTCCATATTTGAGATATCTGCTTTTCATTTTGGTTACTCAGCTCTCAGTTAGATTTAGAGCACAACCTTTGTGTAAGAAATGGGTGTCCAAGCCCCAAAGGGTGCGACTGTAGGAAGCAAGGAATACTGCCAGTCAGGGAGCTCTTCCTCGGAACCTGGGACTAGAAGCCCTCGTGGGTATTGCTGCGTTCCCAGTCCTCACTACGAGGGGTCATTAGCAGACAAGAGTGGCCATTTAAGCTGATCACATTGCCACTCCTCCTCAGTTTTTCTATGGGGGTAACACACTGGCTTCGAGATCTGGATTTGCACATGAAATGATTCATGCTGTCTGAAGCTCATCTCTGAAAATTCTTAACTACAATCGCCTGTGAAACCGTTCTCTGGGCCTCTGTGATATCCCCACTCATTTGTGGATTGACGGCAAATAAGGACACTTGATATTTTGCTACTAAACTTTGCTTTCTTTCTAGCTCCTTTTATAATCCTGTCATTTCCTCTCTAAAATCATTGTCAAATGCACTTGAAAACATATTTTAAAATCTCACTGTCTCCTCAAAAGAGAACACCAAGGCCTCCCCTTCTTAACTATGGAATGATATAATACCTAAGCTTTTATAAAAAAATGTCGTACACTAAAAACCAGGCTTATGTCTAAGTGGGTATTATTCAGTTTCTGAAAGAACTGCATAAATATAATGTGGGGCAAGAAGGGGGCAGTGGTGGAGACTGGGGTGCAGTGACCATAGGCCCACCCAACATTCCAGACAGAACAATAATTATACCTCTCAAACCAGCTATGAGAATTATAAAATGTAAATCATGGTCCTATTTGTCTTGTGAAAATGTAAAAATATACATTGTTTTTTGGCTTCCCTGGTAGCTCAGCAGATAAAGAATCTGCCTGCCATGCACGAGTCACAAGGGACCTGGGTTTGATCCCTGGGATCAGGAAGATCCTCTGAAGGAGGGCATGGCAACCCACTCCAGTGTTCTTGCCTGGAGAATCCCATGGACAGAGGAGCCTGGAGGGCTACAGTCCACAGGGTCGCAAAGAGTCAGACACGACTGAAGGAACAGTACGCATGCACACGTACATTTTTTCATGTCAACAAAAAAAAAGAAAGAAAAGAAAAACCAACGTCTTATGGGCTGAATGTCCACCCAAAATTAACATGTTGGAACTTTACCTCCCAGTGTGATGCTATTAGAAGGTGGGGCCTTGGGGAGATAATTAAGATTAGATGGGGTCATGAGGGTGAAGACCTCATGAATGGTCTTACACCAGTCATGAGAAACCCTGCTTCGCCACTCAGCTCCCTGCCAAGTGAGGATACAATAAAAAATTAGCCATTAATGAACCAAGAAGTGTGTTCTCACCAGACGCTGAATCAAATGGTGCCTTGATCCTGGATTTCAAGCCTTCAAAATTATGAGAAATAAATGTCTATGTTTGTAATCATCCATTTTTATCATTTGATAATTTTGTTATAACAGCCTGAATGGATTCAGGGTGCTATTGAGCATCTCACCTCAAACAATGGTGAGTCCTGGCATCTTTTTTGCTGTTGATGTTTCGCCTATGTCCTCATGCGGACTTGTTTGTTCCTGCCAATACTGTATAGTCTGCAAGGCTTGGTATGCACATTTTGTTGTTATTCTTCTTTAGCAGCATGATTATTCCACCTGTGGTCAATTGCATATCCCTGTGTGTGTTTTGTTTGTTTTGGAGCTGTGGTTATTTTAAAACATTAACTGAACAAAAGTTTTTGGCAATCATTTACAAAATGTGCTAATATTCCATTGTAAATTGAAGAATAACACCAACGACAGCAACATGCAACAGAGGGCTTCATGGCCACCAGTAATTATTCAGAGCTTATCTACTGGCCAGAGAATGAATCAGCTTCCACTTAGGATCCTATAGATAGTTTGAAGTTCATGACTTTACATGATTGGCAACATCAACACAAATTTACCTAAGGATTACAAAACATCCCAGGTAAACTGCAAAGCTTTAAGAAAATTGTTCAATGGTTGAATATGCTATTACAAAGAACGCAACATTCTATTATAGTTATTGGTCTGTGCTGTGCTTAGTCGCTTCAGTCGTGTCAGCCTCTCTGCAACCCCACGGACTGTAGCCCGTGTCCGTGGCAATATTCTCCAGGCAAGAATACTGAAGGAGGTTGCCATGTTCTCCTGCAGGGGATCTTCCCGACCCAGGGATTGAACCCAGGTCTCCCACATTGCAGGTGGATTCTTTACTGTCTGAGACACCAGGGAAGACCAGTTATTGATATAGCTCACTTTAAAAAATCAGTCATGAAGAATTTCAGATGGAAAGTAGCTTTGAAAAATTTTTAAAAAATTTGAAAAAGCATGAAAAAGTTTAAAAAACATTTGAAAACACTGCAACTCAAGACTGAACGCTGATTTTTATGGCAAAACCATTGATAATAGATTATCTCCACTCATTTGAGACAAGTAAAAAAGAGTATAACATACCTGACATGCTCAAGTAAAAATCATTTTATTTTTCTTAGAGAATAGCATTTACTTTTAGGATCTTATTTCATCTATACATAAAAGAAATCTTTTAGCACTCAGGAGTTGATTTCTACTAATGTACAAATTCACAATCACTGGAATAATAAAGACAGGACAGTGGCAAGATGTGATAAGAAGATCATTTTTCTCAGCTTATTCCAATTCTATTTTACAAGAAGATTGATGATGCAAAGAAAAAAACAATTATTGATTTATGCAAGACGATCACAGAAAACATCAAAGTCTACATTTACAGAGTCTCATTCATGATAAAGACATGGCCAAAACTAGCTCTCCATGGTTATCAAGTTATTTGCAGTAAATCAGAGTCTATGTGAATAAAACGCAAAACTATGCCTCTGATGCTGTATAGGGAAGGTTAACGGAATGGAAAGTTAACGAAGGATTGCAGTGCAGTGTAAGAAAAGCCACCGTTTCCCCATGTGCCTATGCCATGCTCATCCTCTAGATTAGTCATTAGTCTGGAGAGAAACAAAATCAGTTTTCTGAACACTGTCAATTCTTTGTTTTCTACTACTTATGTGTCTGTGAAAATAATGGCAATATAAAAATGTCTATAAATGCAGTGGAAAGTGTAACACACTGGAAGCTATGTGATCCTTTTTAAACCTGTAAAACTGGACATCATCGTTCATTATCAGTAGGGAGAAACTTCCGAGAATTTCTGGAAGGAAGAAAAACCTTTTGCAATTGGCTCTTTAATTACACAGATGATTAGTGAATGGAGCATTTGGCTGGTGTAAATTTCCAAATTTGACTTTCTGCTTGATTAAATTATCTTTTCACATGCTCAGTGAGTATGTGGTTGGGTAACATACCATTGTCACTGTTGCCAATTTTAGAATTTCTAAAATAGTTTACCACTGATGAGAATAAAATACACTTTATCATTCTGAATAAAAATATCTGCCTTTGCTCTTGTTTTTAATATGTCTAGCTTAAACTGGAACTGTTGAAGGAAAGTACAGTAAGACCAAATTTCTGTGCTTGTGGCATTTACTTTCATTGCTGAGCACAATCAGACATCAAGCCTTGGTGCTTTGGATGAAACATGACTCGGCCAATGTAAACCTACGGCTGGAGGAGTTGAAGGAGTTCTGACACTCTACATCCTAAAATATATCTCAGACTTAAATTCATGAGAAGAATCCTTTTTTGGAAATGTCAGCGTCTTACCAAATGGATTCACCTCAAATCAGAAGGCTTTTTTTTGAAGTATCCTTTAAGATCACTCATGAAAACCCATTGTTCATGCCAGAATCCAAGAATCCCCATGGGACTGAAGACATCTCGGTGAAGCCACATGTCCTGAAATTGGTCCATGTGAGGGCTTGAAGCTGAAGGGGAATATGTCAGTCGATGACCACACTCCAAAATGTGTCATATTCCTTTCTTGTATTTTGAAGGAGATCTTTGAATAATTGAAAGTGGTAACATTTCTCTTTAGCATGGAAAAGAATGGAACTAGAAACATTTCCCAGAGAACGCAATGGCACTCCGCTCCAGTACCCTTGCCTGGAAAATCCCGTGGATGGAGAGGCCTGGAGGGCTGCAGTCCATGGGGTCGCTGAGGATCAGACACGACTGAGCGACTTCACTTTGACTTTTCACTTTCATCATTGGAGAAGGAAATGGCAACCCACTCCAGTGTTCTTGCCTGGAGAATCCCAGGAACTGGGGAGCCTGGTGGGCTGCCGTCTATGGGGTCGCACAGAGTCGGACACGACTGAAGTGACTTAGCGGCAGCAGAAACATTTCTCTGGGTTTTGTTCATTATTATTGACCAGGACTATCAGAGGAAAAAAAAAAAACATGTTTTCTGAGCCCATTTTTAAAAAGATAGATACCATTAATTCCTTTAAAACTGTGAAAAGGCTTTGTCAAAGAAACTGATGAAAAGGACTCCCAGCTCAGTTTCTAAGCGGTGTCCTGGGAAGTACAGCTGCCCATCTGGTGACGCTGCCTTTTAGAAGCAAGTAGCTCTGCATGTTGGGCGGGAGTTTGGCATCAGTGCCAAAGACCCTGAGAACAGCCTTGCCTAAGCTCTGAATATCTTTATCTTCTTCTAAGCCAGGGCCTTCAATCACCATCTTTTCAAGAGATTTTGTCAAATAACAACAGTAGAATATTATCAACAGATCATGAAGTGCTTACTGAACTTGAAGCAGAAGTTGCGTGTGCACTCAAGAGAAAAAGAAAAGGAAAGTCAATTATCCAAACAATTCTACCAGGAGGGGTTTGTTCACAGTGTGGTTTATTATGCAGATAGTTTTGGTAAATATAGTGAATGAGGTAAGTCTTTCAATTCAAGGTCCTGGAGTCACCAACCTCATTCTGCTGAAAAACAAAACAAACACAACAAGATTTCTGGCCAAGCCTATACACTTGGAAGAATAACTTGGGAGGGATGAAGCTTCAGACTTTCCATCATTGAAGCAAATGCTTCTACGGGCTGGCAGTGCAAGTGACAAAGACACTTTTACAAAAGCTTCAGTCAGAAAATGGTAGTGACCTGAAAGCCCTCAATACTTTTGAGTGTTACTTCTGCTCAAATAATCCTCAAGTTGAAAGTAAATCTACAATCCCTTCCTTATTGACAGATGGCAGTAGTGAGGTTGACTTCGCCAAAGATGATTTCCATGACTCCAGAACAAAGGAAATGAAGTCACAAGAATTCAGTTTGAGGAATGGGTGAGAATCTGGTATTTGAGATCCCAGCCCATTCTTAACTGACCATGATTCCATTGGCTACCACAAACTTGAGTGAGTCAGGGTATAAGCCTTCATGTCCATCAAGGCAAAACTTCAAGTCAACCGTATGAGAATGTTTGTCTCATCTCTTCAAAATCCATACAGCATCTTACAAAACCAAAGGAGCCTCCCTGGAGGTGGTGGTGGGAATGTAGCTACGGAAGGCAGAATTTTAGGATGACCCCCAAGCATCCCAACCCCGGTGTGTACCCAATTTGTATAGTCTCCCCGCCTTGAGTGGAGGCAGAGCCTGTGACTGACAGGATATCCCTCCTGTGATTAGGTTTCAAGTCAGTTGTTTTTTACTAATTTATTTTCATGTATTTCCGGTTGTGCTGGGTCTCCGTTGCTGCACACAGGCTTCCTCCAGTTGCGGCAAGTGGGGCTACTCTTTGCCGCAGAGCACGGGCTTCTCGCTGCGGGGGCTTCTCCTGTTGAGGGGCACAGGCTTTCGGTGCACAGGCTCCAGTAGCTGCAGGACTTGGGCTCAGTAGCTGTGGTGCACGGGCTCAGCTGCTCCACGACATGTGGAATCTTCCCAGACCAAGGATCGAGCCCATGTCCCCTGTATTGGCAGGGGGATTCTTATCTGCTATACCACCAGGGAAGTCTGTTTTGGTTTTTTAATTGTTTATTTTATCTTGGAGAAAAGCCAATTAACAATGTTGTGACAGTTTCAGGTGGAGAGCAAAGGGACTCAGCCGTACCTATCACGTATCCCTTCTCCCTCAAACTCTCCTCCCATTCAGGCTGCCATATAACATTGAGCAGAGTTCCCTGTGTAATACTGAGTTAATCCAAAGGGGAACAATCCAGCTGGTCGGACCTAATCAGGTGCAACTGATTTAACAGCAACTGAGCCTCTCCAAAAGTCAGAGACACACGCTCCTGCTAATCTGGAAGCAAGCAAACATCCATGCCAAGAACTGCCTATAAAGGCCCCGTGCAAGGGACCGCAGACAGCATTCAGGAGCTGAGAGTGGTCTCCAGCCGACAGTTATTGAAAAGACAAGGACCTCAATTCTATAGTGCTTAGTTGCACCTGACTCTTTGTGACCCCACTGACTGTAGCCCACCAGGTTCCCCTGTCCATGTGATTTCCCAGGCAACAGTCTGAAGTGGGTTGCCATTTCCTTCTCCAGCAATCCTATATTGCTGGAATTCTGCTAACAATCTGAATGGGCCTTGAAGGGTACCCTAAGCTTTAGATGACAGCTGCAGCATTCTCAGCTTTACCATGCCCAGACTTCTGGCCGACAGAAATCTTGAAATAATAAACGGGGGCTGTCTTTTGGGGAAAACAAACAACAAAATAAAAAATAAACCCAAAGGAGCAGCATCATTCTCATTAAAATTACTTTCAAACAGAACTTATTTTTTATTCTATGTGTGTACAACTTTTATTTATTGTAACTTTTTTTCAAGAAGAGGGCATTAAAGTGAAAGTGAAAGTCACTCAAGAGGGCATTAAGTTTACTTGAAAATTCAGATTAGAAAAGCTTAACTTTTGGGGTAATTCTTGAAGAAAAGTATTTTCAAGGCAGTAGGTTATTTATATGCAATTATTATGTCTGTGCTTACATGCATTTTTCTGGGAATGAAGTCCATCGCTCTCATTAAATTCTCAAGAGTGGCCCATGATTCAAAAAATGTTTCAAACCACAGACATAACTAGAAGTCACATCCCAGCTTTCAAAATCTAAGTAAGAATCAAGATAGATTTCTTTGAATTCTTTGAGTGGGAACACATATGCACCATATATACCTATTGTCCCCAACTCCAAACCTTACTCCATTTCCTCTCCTAGCAACTGGATTTCAATGTTTGGTTTTTGTTTTAATCAGTGGTTGGGGAATGTAAGTCAATTTTTTAAAATGATCTTATCTATTCTTTCATCTTACCTATTTACAGGGGCAAGTAGTATTAAGGATAATTTTTAAATGAAAGCAAAAGACATGTAGGATATCCAGCTCTATTCATTTATGATATATTTTTAATGAGAGAGATGGACAGAGATAAAGACGTTCAAAAAAGTATTTGTAAGGTATACTTCTTGTACAGATAATGACCAAATACTTCTCACTTAGATATTACTGAGGTAAGTTCAATTTTAAAAAAAGTACTTCTGTGATTCATCTACTGTTCATTGAAAAAATTTTATTATATAAAACAGTGTTTTATATATGGGGGCACCACTACCATAAATCCTCAAGATCACGTGTGCTTTGAGGTATGATTTTAATAGTAGGATTGACTGTTTCGTGTTGATCTATCAACAGCTCTCAGTCTGTGGTCTGTACAGGCAGGATTTATCTGGATTGGAACAAGAAAGCCAACGGGCCCACAGGAATATTTCTTCCATGATCACAGCCTCGATTGTGTAGTCCTGCCCAACTGAGAAAACAAATTTGAAACTATTTGTGACAATAACAAGATTTTCATTTTCTCAGTTCTCCTAACTCTTCCTTAGCTTCCTTCATTGTCTGTCCCCAGCAGCTCATCCAAGACATCATTTTCAACAACACTGCATTTCACAGATGTATCACTTCCAATAATGTAGATTAAAAAAAAAGATTATTTGTTTTAGAGCAGTTTATGCTTTGTAACAAACTTAAGAGGACAGTAAAGGGATTTCTCATATACCCTCTTCTATACACATGTGCAGCCTCCTCCATTATCAACATCACTCACCAGTGTGTACATTTGTTACTAAGGATGAAGTTACATGGCCAAATGATCATCACCCAAAGTCCACAGTTTACATGAGGGTTCTCTCTTGGTGTTGTACAGCCTATGTGTTTGAAGAAAGGCATAATGTCATGTATCCACTGTTATAACGCCATATGGGACATTCTCATTGCTCTAAAAATCCTCTGTGCATCACCTAACATGCCTCCCTCCTCTCTAACCCCTGTCTCCATCGTTTTGCCTTTCCTAGAATGTCATACCGTTGGAATCATACAGCATGTAGCCTTTTCACATCGGCTTCTTTCAGTTAGTAATAAATGTTTAAGGTTCCTCCAAGTCTTTTCATGGCTCAATACCTGCTATCTTTTCATTACCCAATAATATTCCATTGTTTGGATGTATCACAGTTTATCCATTTACCTACTGAAGGACATCTTGGTTGCTTCCAAAGTTTGGCAATTGTTAATAAAGCTGCCATAAACATCATGTGCAGGTTTTTATGTATATATAAGTTTTCAACTGTTTTGGGTAGATACCAAGGAGTATGATTGCTGGGTTGTATGGTAAGAGTATGTTTAATATTGTAAGAAACCATCAAACCACCAAACTGTCTTCCAAAGTGGCTGCACCATTTTGCATGCCCACCAGCAGTGTATGAGTGTTCTTCTGGGTCACATCCTCGCCACTGTTTGGTATTGTCAGTTTTCCAGATACTGGCCATTTTAATAGGTATGCAGTGGCATCTCGTTGTTGTTTTAATTTGCATTTCCTTGGTGACATGATGTGGAGCATCTTTTCATAAGCTTTCCATCTTTGTATCTTCTTTGGTGATTTATTTGATAAGGTAATTTTTAAATGGGTTGTTTTTTTGGTTTTGAGTTTTAAGAGTTCTTTTCATATTTTGGATAACAATCTTTTATCAGATATAACCTTTGCAAATATTTTTTCCAGGTCTGTGGATGGTCTTCTTATTCTCTTGATAATGTCTTCAACAGAGTAAAAATTTTAATTTTAATGAAGTCTAGCTTATCAATTATTTTCTTTCATGGATGGTGCCTTTGGAGTTATATCTAAAAAGTCATCACCTTATCCAAGGTCATCTAGATTTCCTCTATGTTACCTTCTAAAAATTTAACAGTTTCGTATTTTATGTTTAAGTCTAAGAACCATTTTCAGTTAAGTTTTGTGAAGGGTGTAAGGTCTGTGTCTAGATTAATCATTTTGCATGTGGATATCCAGTTGTTCCAGCACCATGTGTTGAAGAGACTATCTTTGCTTCTTTGTCAAAGATCAATATATTTATGGGGGTTTATTTTTGTGTCTCTACTCTTCTATTGATTTATCTATTCTTTCACCAATAGTATGCTGTCTTTTTTTCCAGTCTTGAGACATAATTGATATGCAGTACTATATAAGCTTAAGTTATACAGCATAATGATTTGACTTACAAACATCATGAAAACTTATCACAGTGAACATCCGTCATCTCATATACACACAAAATAAAAGAAACTGAAAAAATAATTTTTCCCCGTGATGTGAACTCTTAACAACTTTCATATATAACATATGGAAGTGTTAATTATACTTATCATGTTGTACATTATTGTACTTATTATTGTTCATCTCTAGAACTTATTTAAAACTGGAAGTTTGTATCTTTTGACTCAGTTCAGTTCAGTCACTCAGTCGTGTCCGATTCTTTGTGACCCCATGGACTGCAGCCCACTGGGCCTCCCTGTCCATCACCAACTCCCAGAGTTTACTCAAACTCAAGTCCATTGAGTTGGTGATGCCATCCAACCATCTCATCCTCTCTCATTCCCTTCTCCTCCTGCCTTCAATCTTTCCCAGCATCAGGGTCTTTTCGAATCTTTTGACTGCCTTCATCCAAATTCCCCTCCCCCACGCCCTGCCAACAGTACAGTCTTGATCACTGTAGCTTTACACTGAGTCTTAAAGTTTGTAATATTAGTCCTTCAACTTCATTCTTCTTCAGTATTGTGTTAGTCCATTCTGAAGGAGATCAGCCCTGGGTGTTCTTTGGAAGGAATGATGCTAAAGCTGAAACTCCAGTACTTTGGCCACCTCATGCGAAGAGCTGACTCATTGGAAAAGACTCTGATGCTGGGAGGGATTGGGGGCAGGAGGAGAAGGGGACGACCGAGGATGAGATGGCTGGATGGCATCACTGACTCGATGGACGTGAGTCTGAGTGAACTCCGGGAGATGGTGATGGACAGGGAGGCCTGGCGTGCTGCGATTCATGGGGTCACAAAGAGTCGGACATGACTGAGCGACTGAACTGAACTGAACTATCCATAAACATGGGATGTCTCTCCACTTATTTAGTTCTCTTTTAATTCATTCATCAGAGTTTTGCAGTTTTCCTCATATAGATCTTGCACATAGCTTTTTAGATTTATATCTAAGTATTTGAGGGGGAGGGTACTAATGCAAGCAGTATTGTATTTTTAATTTCAAATTCCACTTGTTTGTTGTTGGCATATAGGAAAGCAATTAACTTTTGTATATTTAATCTTGTGTCCCGAAACCTTGCTATAATATTTAGACTAGTTTCAGGTGTTCTTGTTGATCCTTTCAGATTTTCTACATAGATGATCATAAATTATTGTCTGCAGTTTTTTGAACTGTGAACAGTTTTTCAAACTGCAAATGAAAAGACAGCTTTATGTCTCCCTTCCCAATCTGTATACTTTTTCTTTTCTTACCTTTATGCATAGCAAAGACTTTCAGTATAATGTTTAAAAGGAGTGAAAGGGACATCTCTTGATATGATCATGTGATTTGTCTCTTTTTATTTGTTGATGTGATGGATTACATTAGTTGATTTTTAAATGTTGAACCAGACTAGTATGCCTGGGATACTATGAGCTACTTGGTCATAGCATAGAATTTTTTTATACTTGTGTTATATTTGCTAATATGTTGTTGAGGGTTTTTGTATCTATATTCATGAGAGATATTGGTCTGTCGCTGTCTTTTCTTGTGATGTCTTAGTCTGGCTTTGGTATTAGGGTAATGCTGGCCTCATAGCATGAGTTAGAAGCAGTCTTTCTGCTTCTATCTTCTAAAAACCATTGTAGAGAATTGGTATAATTTCTTCCTTAAATGTTTGGTAGAATTCACCAGTGAACTTATTTGGGTCTGGTGTTTTCTGTTTTGAAAGATTATTAATTGTTGATTCAACTTTGTTAATAGATATAGGTCTATTTAGATCCTATATTTCTTCTTCTATGAGTTTTGGCAGACAGTTTCATCTAGATTATCAAATTTGTAGGCATAGTTGTTTATAGTATTCTTTTATCATCCTTTTAATTTACATGGGATCTATAGTGATGTCTTTTTTTCATTTCTGATATTAGTGATTTGTGTCCTCTTTTTTTTTCTTAGCTTACCTGGCTAAAGGCATATTGATTTTATTAATATTTTCAAACAACCAGCTTTTGTTTTTATTGACTTTCTCTACTGATTTCTTGTTTTCAATTTCATCGATTTCTGCTCTAATTCTTATCATTTCTTTTCCTCTCCTTATTTTGGATTTGACTGCTCTTTTTCTAGTTTCCTAAGGTAGAAGAATATTGATTTTCTATTTTCTTCTCTAATACATACATTCAATTCAACCAATTTCCCTCTAAGCACTGCTTTCTCTGCATCCCACAAATTTTGATAAATTGTGTTTTCATTTTCATTTAGTTAAAAAAATTTTTTTTTTAATATTTATTTATTTGGCTGTACCAGGTCTTAGTTATGGCATGTGGGATCTTTAGGCCTGGTCCCTAAAATCTTTGGTGCAATTATCATCTGCCACCAGATACAAATAATGCTGTGGATGGCTCCCAGACCCTAAAAGGTGGCAGAATCACAAGACACAAAAAGCGTTAAAATTTACCTCGTCAGCAGAACACACATTTTCCTCACGCTCACATGGAACATTCACCAGGATAGACACATTCTGAGCAATAAAACACATCTGAAATCTACAAGAACAGAAATCATACAACATTTGCTCTCAGACCACGGAGGAATTAAGCTGGAAATCAACAACAGAAAGATTATAAGAAAATCCCCAAATATGCAAGGAGTAAAAAAACACGCTTCTAAATACCACCTGGTCAAAGAAGAAATCTCAACTCTGGTGGTCCAGTGGCTAAGGACTCCATGCTCCCAGTGGAGGGGGCCCAGGTTCAAACCCTGGTCAGGCAACTAGATCCCACATGCTGTCACTGAGAGTTTGCATGCCACAACCAGGATCAAAGATCCTGCCTAAAAAAGTTGGGTTTTCCAAATCTGTAAGACACTAAAATTATGGATTTTCTCTATTCTTTTTCACTTTTTGTTACAAACTGGCCATTATTTTCCTTTGCTCATCTCTTTCTTGCAATAGTCTGTCAAATGCAGCCAGTAACAGTCAATAGACACTACTAATGTTCATTTTCCAATTTCTTCCCACAGAGCCGCACGTTCAACAGGCACACAGTCTGCCTCCAAGATACCACAGGTGTCATATTACCAAAATTTTTGCCATTGTCAGACATGGCTTTCTAGACATCAGCATGCTATATCTGTTTCTTGCTGCCTGCTATGTGATGCCATAGTTTTGAGATTTTTTTAAAAAGAATATTTCCAAGTCTATATTACCTGGGATGAGAAATGCTGGTAACTATAACAAACAACCCCCCAAACTCAGTGAGTTGACCCAATAAAATATTTCTAGCTGACACCACAGTCCAATGTGGGTTAGCAGAGGTGCTCCATACCAGGCAGTTATTCAGGGACCAGGCTACTTCTGTCTGGGACTCCAACATCCGTCTTCTAGGGCCTCACACTCCATCCCTGAGTCCTCTGCCTTTGGGGACATATAAGAAAGAGGGTTTGAAGTAGTTTACAAGATATTTTAAAGACCATATCTGAACACAGCACATAGCACTCTGATCTAGATTTCATCAACTAGAATTCATTCCCATGTCCTGGTGCAAGGGGAACCGTGTAAGTACTCTTTTCTTTTTTTTTTTTTTTTTTTTTTCCACTATGTATTCGGCTGTGCCTGGTCTTAGTTGCAGCATGTGCGATCTTTAGGTGCAGTATGTGATATCTAGTTCCCTCATCAGGGATGGAACCTGAGCTCCCTGCACTGGGACCATGGGGTCTTAGCCACTGTACCTCCAGGGAAGTCCCCTGCATTTGGACGTTTGTTGAGGAAAGACATGGCGCTGTAACCAGGGCTTGCTAAGGAGAGTTGCTCTTTGTTCTTGCATTACATATTTGTGGAAACCAGATTTACTGGAATTCCTTTCTATCTTCTGTAGATTCTTGTCTCTTCTCTTGCTGGTAGATTGACGCTGATCACTTCCTGTTGCTATGCGTGTGCCAGTCTGCACAGTCCTCTTCTTGCTTCTGTGCAGCGTATCTTGTTTTACTGTGCTTCACTTCATTGTACAGATAATGCATTTCTTACAAATTGAGAGTCTGTGGCAACTCTGCTTTATCAGATGATGGTTAGAATTTTTTATCAATGAAGTCTTTTTAATTCAGGGACCTATTTTTTTTTTTCAGATATATTGCTATGTACACTGAAAAGACTATATGTTATAAATATAACTTTTATATGCACTGGGAAACCAGAAATTTTATGTGACTTGTTTTATTGTGATATTCACTTTATCTCCAGGATCTGAAACCAAATTCACAACATCTCCAGTGTATGCCTGTAGTTCCAATATGCTCAGAAATGAGAAGCCAGGTAGCACGCTTGTTAGAATTGTGTGTAGAGCAAGACTACATGTGCTGTGAGTCAGGACCCAGTAGATAATCTTTACTTCCTTAGGGAATAAAAATACATGACTTCTTATAACTATTTTATTTTGTCAAAGGTGTGTTTCTTAGCTGTGTTCCTAAGAGGTTACAGATTGCTGGGCTCTGGAGAAGTGAGAAGTTGTAAACAGGTAAAATTTTTATTTTAAAGTAGGGCTATATCAGCAGATGATTTTTGATTTTTGGAAACTACAGATGCAGTTACTTAGTTCTGCATCCTTGGGGGCCACAGCAAGTGGGTACACTAATAAAACTTTTAACCCTGGCTTTGCTGGTGGGTTTTCACACTATGGAAACTTCCCTAGTGGCTCAGATGGTAAAGCATCTGTCTACAATGTGGGAGACCTGGGTTCAATCCCTGGGTCGGGAAGATCCCCTGGAGAAAGAAATGGCAAGCCACTCCAGCAATATTGCCTGGAAAATCCCATGGACAGAGGAGCCTGGTAGGCTACAGTCCATGGGGTAGCAAAGAGTCGGACACGACTGAGCGCTTTCACTTCACTTTCACACTATATGCTTACAACTGAGTCGGACTTTAGAATGAATCTCCTCACATTCACGGATTTCTCTCCATATTTTGGGCAGAAATTAAGAGAAGAGTGGCTTGGTAACTAGAATCTCTGCTAGCTTCAGAGACACTGGAGCCTCCTACCATTTTGATCTCTGGCAAATTGATGTGATTTATTTTTAATATTTATACTTCCCCTGCCAAGGGCATGCTATTTGCTTGGACTTGTGATCTCTTTGCCATAATATTTATTCTGTATTAAAACACAGACCCCACGGATGAGTTAATCATTCTTGGACCTGAACATTAAGCATGCTGGTGAGTCAGATCACATTTTTTGTGAGATGCTGGAAAAGCAGAGGGCTGCTTCCTTGTGGATCCTACTCAGAGACAGATGTAGTCGTCAAATGAAAAAAATCTCTAAATACTTAAAAATGATAGCATGTAGAGCTCAGTCAGGAGTTGGGGTGGTCACCTATAATTAGTATTACAGATCTTTATTCATTGTGAGTTCCAGTAACAGAAATTGCTCTCTCCCCCTTATTATTCATTCTCCCTTTCTTTCTCAGTGATAGAACAAATGGACACTTGGCCAGTTAGAACAAGCACTATCTTATCCAGCCTTCCTTGCAACTAACAGTAGCCACATAACTTCACTTAGGTCAGGCTGGAGGGAAGGAACAGCCACAAACAGTTTCAAGGAAGCCTCAATATAGGTATTCCCTCATGGCTCAGCTGGCAAAGAATCTGTCTGCAATGCAGGAGACCTGGGTTCGATTCCTGGTCCAGGAAGAATTCCTGGAGAAGGGCATGACAACCCACTTCAGTATTCTTGCTAGAGAATCCCATGGATAGAGAAGCCTGGCAGACTGCAGTCCATAGAGTCGCACAGTCAGACACGACTGAATTGACTAAGCAGCAGCAGCAGCACATCCTATTTCTCTCTGAACCGTAACACGAAAGCCATATGTTGAGAATGGAAAAGCAAGAGGATGAAAGGAACGCAGATGCCCGCTCAGTGTAGAGCCGCCGTGCCAGTGCTGGACGGCCCTTCCAGAGTTTAATACAGAGGGGCAATACATCACTATCTTGTTTAAGCCACTGTCACTCTGTTTTTTCAGTCACTTGCAGCTGAGCTAATCCTGATAAAGTCCCCATCTTTAGAATGAATGCTTTGGATGAGGCTGAAAGAGAACTTTTCTCTTTTCCTAATGCACATGAGCTCAGGATGGGGAGGCCAGACACAAGGACTTTCA
This sequence comes from Cephalophus harveyi, assembly GCA_006410635.1. Lineage (NCBI taxonomy): Eukaryota > Metazoa > Chordata > Mammalia > Artiodactyla > Bovidae > Cephalophus > Cephalophus harveyi. The sequence continues at coordinate 1,302,359 of SJYT01007989.1, forward strand.
ATACAACTGTTGACCAATTACTGGCTGAGATCTACTTAAAACTCAGCCTCTGAAGGTGAAATTTCTTCTCTTACCAATTACCAAGGAATCACCGATAAGATAAAAATCAGTTCTACCCGCAGAGTGTTCTGGTAAAGATGGCAGACACTCTCCAAACACCTACAATTGACAACTCCAAACATCTACAACATCTAGCCTGAGGATACAGACATGATTAAAATATCACCAGATTTGAAGCTTATTATAAATTTCTCCTCACCTAAAAAAAGTAGAATTATAAATCCCAGGGGAAGGATGTGAATCTGGCTGTCAGCGACAAGGATGAAGGTAGATTCTGGGGACAGTTAGCAAGGATATAAACTCAATGACTGAGGTTGTGAAGGCAAAGCTCCCACCTGAGATGCGGACGACTCCCACAGATTTCCAAAACAAGTCAACTGCTCAGATCCTTCTCTGACTGCAACCTGGTCATTGTGCCTCATTTTAAATAGTTGGTCAAAAATTTCAAGCTGAATAAATGCTTAAAGGAGATTCCCAGCTTCCAGAGTTACCTGGTGGGACACCAAGAACAGTAGACGCAGATGATTATCAACCCAGTCACCTTCGTGAGTGCCACGGAAATGCTGCTCTCTGCTTTGACCCAGCACGTGGGTTTTGTTCATTTTTCAAAATGGCAGATGAGTGACTTCAGCTTCCGGGAAGGTGGAATAAATGTACTTTTTCCTATTCTTCCCATTCGTGCTCCAACTCTTTGCGACGCCATGGACTGTAGCCCACCAGGCTCCTCAGTCCATTCAGTTCAGTTCAGTTCAGTCACTCAGTTGGGTCTGACTCTTTGCAACCCCATGGACTTCAGCACGCCAGGCCTCCCTGTCCATCACCAACTCCAGGAGTCCACCCAAACCCATGTCCATTGAGTCAGTGATGCCATCCAACCATCTCATTCTCTGTAGTCCCCTTCTCTTCCTGCCTTTGATCTTTCCCAGCATCAGGGTCTTTTCAAATGAGTCAGCTCTTCACATCAGGTGGCCAAAGTATTGGTGTTTCAGCTTCAACATCAGTCCTTCCAACGAATACTCAGGACTGATTTCCTTTAGGATGGACTGGTTGGATCTCCTTGTAGTCCAGGGGACTCTCAAGAGTCTTCTCCAACACCACAGTTCAAAAGCATCAATTCTTCGGTGCTCAGCTTTCTTTATAGTCCAGCTCTCACATCCATACATGACTACTGGAAAAACCATAGCCTTGACTAGATGGACCTTTGTTGACAAAGTAATGTCTCTGCTTTTTAATATGCTGTCTAGGTTGGTCATAACTTTTCTTCCAAGGAGTAAGCCCCAGTCCATGGAATTTAAGAATACTAGAATGGGTTCCCCCTCCAGGGGATCGTCCCAATCCAGGGATCTAATCTGCATGTCCTGAGTCTCCTGCATTGGCAGGCAGATTCTGTACCACTGTGCCAGCTGGGAAGCCCCCATTCTTCCCACTAAGGACAATGAAAAACCCTGAACATTATATGCAAACACTTATAAGAAGACTGAGAAATGGAGAACAGAAGGCAGACCAGTTGAGGACACTGAGTCCCAAAGAACACCACCGTGGTGAGTTTCCTGAGTTCCTCTTAGCCTAGAATATCTCAGACATGAGGCTAAAGAAGCCAGCAACATAGAAATGCGAACAATATGAAGAGAAAAAAAAAAAAAACAACAAAAGCCTGTTCTCTCTAGCCAAAGGACCAGAAAAGAGGCAGTCTGGTAAGGAGAGAAAGATTTCAGTTGAAAACTACTCAATTGCGGACAAACCTCATAGAAAGAATTGTGTCCCCATCCCCACCAATGAGAGCAGAGGTTACGGGGGGAGCCTAGATGTCCACCCTCACAAGCTGGCAATGTAAACTGTGAATGTAAAATGTAAACGTCACTGCCAGGGTGGTGTGAGAGAGAGCAGAATAGGGGGTGGACCCCCTTCATGGAATCAATGGCGATCCCGTGGGGAGCCGGGACTGACATCCCTACTAACAGTAATATCCTACCCACCCTTTCCTTCCCAGTGGAGTGATGTCAGGGGAGGCCTGGGGGAGAGTCAGAAATGCCATCACTGCCCAGCTGTAACAAGGCCACTCCCCACCCCCTGGTGTCAGGGGAGGCCACACGTGGGGCAGTACGGAGGTACCTCTCTCTCTCCCAGAAAGAAAGGTTTCAGTGCGGGCCTGGTAGAAAGCTGAACTCCTTCCCCACCCCAGCAGAACTGAGGAGCACCTTCCCTCATTAGGTGTCAACAAAGCTGGGTGGGAAATATGGATTTCTACCCCAACTTGGCAGTAACAAGGCAGCACCCTCATGCCCCTGACAGAACCAAGTCAGAAAAAGTCAGCTAAAACAGAAGGTTTAATAAGATCCAAAGTCTCAAAATATCCACACATACCAGGTTTAAACAAACAAACAAAAATTACTCATCACACCAAAACACAGGAAGATCCAAACTGAATGGAAAAAGATAATCAAGATGACAGAGATGTCTGAATGATCTGACAAAGGTGTTAAAGAAGCCTTAAAAAAATGCTTCAGTAAGCAGTGAAGAATGTCTTGAAACAAACAAAAAACTGACTCAGCAAAGACAGAGAAAATCTTATCAAAAGATTGAAGACATAAAGAAGAAGAACCCAATAAAACTTTACAATTGAAAAATGCAATAACAGAAAAGAAAAAACTCAGTGGATGAGGAATACAGGAACAAATCAGTAAACTTGAAGTTAGGAAAATAGGAATGACCCAATCTGAACAACAGGGAGAAAATAGACTGGAGGGGGAAAAAATGAACAAAACCTCAGGGACCCGTGGGACTGTTACAAAGGTCTAATATTGGTATCATCAGATTCTTAGAAGAGGAGAAACAGAACAGCACTAAAAAAGTATTGGATTTTTTGATAAACAAAAACACATAGTCACTATACCCAGGATGAAATAGATCACTGGAAAAACTTTATATCCATCAAGGAAACTGAATTTTTAATTAAAAGATCCCCCAAAGAAATCTCTGGATACAAATGGAGTTTCACTGGAGAATTCTCCCAAACACTGAAGGAAAAATTAACATCAGTTCTACATGATCTCTTCCAGAAAACTGAGCATTTCCCAATGCAGTTTATACAGCTAGTATTACCCTGATATCTGTAGGGGATTTGAGGGATGATCACCCACTCCAGTGTTCTTGCCTGGAGAATCCCAGGGACTGGGGAGCCTGGGGGGCTGTCGTCTATGGGGTTGTACAGAGTCGGACACGACTGAAGTGACTTAGCAGCAGCAGCAGCAAGAAAAATGATATAATCACAAAGGAAACAACAATGTAAGCGGTTTTAGGCTGTGCTTGAACAGGATTGCATGTGAGGGTCTCGGTATGAGACCCACCAGAGGCTTATGGCAAGAGGCCCACCATCCAGAAGGGGAGGGGGGCAAAGGAACTGCCAGAGGAAAGGGTGACCAGAGGGGCTTACATGTCTACATGACGTCACTCAGCAACACAGTGGAGAGTGTCTGGGTCAGAGAATTCTGAAAGGCAGCAGCTTGCAGTCTTATAACCACAAAGCTTTATCTTATCAAAGGCCAGCAGATGCCAGATTAGGTTTCCTGGGATATGCAAAGCAGAGAAGCCCTAAATGGCCTAATGTTTGCTTGCTGGGACCATTTTTAAGATAACTGGATATTGGATGTGTAAAAATTTGAGTTTGGTGCAAATCGGCTTTTGAACTAATTGGTCTCAGCCTGCAGTGAAGAAATAAACAGCCTGGGGGGCCAATACACAGAGGTCATCTCTGACTCATTTGTATAACACCAGACAAAGACAGTACAAAAAAGAGGGAGAAGATATAAAATTCTTTATGAATATAAACACAAAAAAGTCCTTAACAAAAAATAAGCAAGGAGAATCCAGCTACACATAAAGTTATTTATATGGTGGTGGTTTAGTCGTGTCTGACTCTTGCAACCCCAGAGACTGTAACCTGCCAGGCTCCTCTGTCAATGGGATTCTCCAGGCAAGAATACTGGAGTGGGTTGTCATTCCCTTCTCCAGGGGATCTTCCCAACCCAGGGATCAAACCCAGGTCTCCTGGATTGCAGGCAGATTCTTTACCAACTGAGCTACGAGGAATGCCCCCCAAATTATTTATATACCATGATCAAATGGAGTAATACCAGAAATGCAGCGCTGTTCAGTACTCAAATAGCAGTCAAGGTAATCTACCATATTAATGGGCTAAAGAAGCAAAAATCACAGGATCATATAAACTCATGTGAAAAGAGCATCTGACAAAAGTCAATATCCATTATGGTAAAAAGCTCTCAGAAAAAAAGCAGTAGGAATAGAGGAAAACTTTCTCAAACTTACAAAGAACATCAACAGAACATACTTAATAGTAAAAGACTAAATGCTTTTGCCCTAAGATAAGAAACAGGCAAAGATATCCAATTTGCCAATTTTACTCAACATAATGGTAGAAGTTCTAGCCAGTGCAATCAGGCAACTAAAGGGGAAAAATGGCATACAGACTGAAAGGAAGAAACAAAATGATTTATAGATAACGTAATCACCTACATAGGAAATCCTGAGGAATTCATCCCTGGACTCCCACCCCAAAAAACACCTAGAAATAATAAGTGAATTCATCAAGATTGCCAGGTGTGGGCTTCCCTGGTGGCTCAGTGGTAAAGAATCTGTCTGCCAGTAAAAGCAACACAAGTTTGATCCCTGGTCTGGGAAGATCCCACACGCTGCAGCGCAAGTAAGCCCATAAGCCACAACTACTGGGCCTGTGCTCTAGCGTCAGGATTCACAAGTACTGAGCCCACATGCCACAACTGCTGAAGCCCGTGTGCCCGAGAGCCCGCACTCCACAACAAGAGAAGCCTTCGCAATGAGAAGCCCATGCACCGTTACTAGAGAGTAGCTCCTATTCTCAGCAACTGGAGAAAAGCCCAGTCCATACAGCAACAAAGACCCAGTACAGCCAAAAATAAATAAACAAATACAATTTAAAAAAGACTATCAGATGCAAAATAAACATAAAAATCAATTGCATTTCTATATATCAGCAATGAACTTGTGAAAACTAAAATTTAAAAATGTAATACCATTTAAAATCACTCAAAAAATGAAATTCTTCGGATGTCCCTGGTGGTCCAGTGGTTAGGAATCCACCCTGCAACTCAGGGGATGAGGGTTAGATCCCTGGTCAGGGAACCAAGATCCCACATGCCGCAGGGCAACTGAGCCTGTGGACCACAACTACTGAGCTTGTGTGCCACGACTAGAGAGTCCACATTCTGCGACTAAGACCTGACAGAGCCATTAGATAAATAAACGAATATTTAAAAAAAAATGAAATTCTTGGGTATAAATCTGATAAAACATGTACAGGACTTGAGTGCTGAAAATGAAAAAATGATATAATGAAAGAAATCAAAGATCTAATAAATGGTGACATACTGTGTTCATGGATTGCAAGATTCGATCTATTAAAGAGGTCAATTCTCAGCAAATTGATAGATAGGTTTAATGCAATTCCCATCAAAATTCCAGAAAGATTCTGCAGATTTTACTAGGTTATTATAAAATTTATGTGGAAAGACAGAAGCGCTAAAATAGCTAAAGCAATTTTGATAAAGAAGAATCAACTGGGAAGATCATCCTACCCAACTTCAAAATTGTGTGGCATTGCAGAGGAAGGGACTTAGATCAATGGAACAGACTAGAGAAGCAACAAATAGTACCACACAAATCTGCCCAACTGATTTTGACAAAGGTAGAATTCAATGGGAGGAAGATTTTAAGCAAATGGTTCTAGAGTAATTGGACATCATAGGCCAGAAAAATAGGGCTCAACTTAAATGTCACACCTTATATGAAAAAATTACTCAAAATAGATCACAGACTTAAAATGTAAAGCTATAAAACTTTCAGAATGAAAATATGAGAAAATTTTCAGAATCTAAAACTAGAGTATCCAGACTTGACACCAAAACCAAGATCTGTAAAATGGAAAATTAACAATTGGATTTTATCAAAATTAAACATTTCGCTCTGTGAAATATGAGGATGGAAAGAGAAGCTACAAACGAGAAGAAAATATTTGCAAACCACATATCTGACTAAGGACTAGGATGTAGAACATACTAAGAATTCTCAAAACACAACAGTAAACAGTAAACATAGCTGATTCATGTCAATGTATGGCAAAGCCACCACAATATTGTAAAGTAATTAGCCTCCAATTAAAATAAATTAATAAAAAAACAACAATAAACAAAACCATGCAATTCAACTAGAAAAAAGGGCTGAAGATATGAAGAGACATTTCATTCAAGAGCATATACAAATGGTAAATAATTACCTGAAAACATTTTCAACATCACTATTCATCAGAGAAATGCAAATTAAAATCACAATGAAAAAAATAACTACGAGATATTGCTAATACCTATCAAAATGTCTAATGAGAAATAGTGACGATACCAAATGTTGCCAAAGATGTGCAGAAGCTCAGTCACTGCTGCTGGGAATGCAAAATGGCACAGCCACTCTATAAAACAATTTGGCAGTTTATTAAAAGATTAAACATGCAACCACTATATGACCCAGCTACTACTGCATTCCTGGGCACTTACCCCAGAGAAACGAAAATGCATATTCACACAAACACTTAGAAACAAATATTTTTAGCAGCTTTATTTATAGCTGTCCAAAATTGGAAATAACTCCTTTGTCCTTGAATGGGTAAACAGTTCAGCAAACCGTGGTATATACATCCATGACATGGAATACTACTCAGCAATTGGAAAAAAAGACAAAACGGATAGATGCAACAGCTTAGATGAATCTCCACAGGATTACATTTGAGTGAAAAAAAAGTCAGTCCCCAAAGGTTACATGGGGCTTTCCTGGTGGCTCGGCAGGTAAAGAATCTGCCTGCAGTGCAGAAGACACAGGAGACACGAGTTTGATCCCTGGGTCGGGAAGATTCCCCTGGAGGAGGGCATGGCACCCACTCCAGTATTCTTGCCTGGAGAATCCCATGGACAGAGGAGCCTGGTGGGCTACAGTCCATGGGGTCGCAAAGAGTCAGACGTGACTGAGCGACTAACACTAACTAAAGGTTACGTACGGTATGACTATTAACATAAGATTCTTGAAAGGACAAAATTACAGAAATGAAGAATTGATTACTGGTTGCCAGGAATTAAGGAGTGAAGGGAGTGGGGGGATGTGGGTGTGGCTATGAACAGGCTTCCTGACTTATTTATATCAATATCCAGGTTGTAATCTCACACTATAAATTTACAACATGTTACCACTGGGGAAAACTGGGGAAAGGGACACAGGATCTCTCAATATTATTTCTTAAAATTGCGTATGAATCTACAGCTGTCTCAAAACATAAAGCTGAATTTTAAAAAAAGTGGAAAACTCTTTTGTTTGCTTGATTACAGATTTATTAATTTGTTACATGTTCCAGGCAAAAGGTGGTCAGTTTTTACTTTATAAAACAGAAAGGGACTCAAGAGAGTGAACTTATGGTTGCCGAGGGGAAGGAATATGGTTCAGGAGTTTGGGACTGACATATACACACTGCTATATTTAAAATCGAGGACCAATAAGAACCTACTCTATAACACATGGAACTCTGCTCAATGTCATATGGCAGCCTGGATGGGAAGGGAATTCGGGGGAGAATGGATACATGTGTATATATAAGGCTGAGTCCCTTCTCTGTTTATCAGAAACAATTATAACACTGTTAATCAGCTGTACCCCAACACAAAACTTAAAGGTTTTTCCTTTTTTTTAAAGAAAACAAATCAGTATTTATGTATCTACTCCACCACAATAATAATACAAATGACTCAAGGAAATCAAATATCTCATTATCATTGTTTAAAAAAAATGTTAAATCTGGGATTTCCAGGCCAGAACTTAACATGAGGAACCACGGGTTTAGGAGTAACTATTAAATACTCCGCTATAAGCCACTATTAGATTCTTTGCTACCTTAAAGAGAGATCTACCCGTAGCAATATAAACTATGGTTCTTACAGGCTTTTCCTTGGGTTGTGACTTTATGGACTTCAACTGTGTCCAGTCTAAGTTTATTTTTATTTTTTTTAATTTTACTTAATTTTACTTTACAATACTGTATTGGTTTTGCCATACATCAACATGAATCTGCCACGGGTATACACGTGTTCCCAGTCCTGAACCCCGCTCCCACCTCCCTCCGTATACCATCTCTCTGGGTCATCCCAGTGCACCAGCCCCAAGCATCCTGTACCCTGCATCGATCCTAGACTGGCAATTTGTTTCTTATATGATATTATACATGTTTCAATGCCATTCTCCCAAATCATCCCACCCTCTCCCTCTCCCACAGAGTCCAAAAGCCTGTTCTATACACCTCTGTCTCTTTTGCTGTCTCGCATACAGGGTTATCGTTACCATCTTTCTAAATTCCATATATATGTGTTAGTATACTGTATTGGTATTTTTCTTTCTGGCTTACTTCACTCTGTATAATTGGCTCCAGTTTCATCCACCTCATTAGAACTGATTCAAATGTATTCTTTTTAATGGCTGAGTAATATTCCATTGTGTATATGTACCACAGCTTTCTTATCCATTCATCTGCTGATGGACATCTAGGTTCCTTCCATGTCCTGGCTATTATAAACAGTGCTGTGATGAACATTGGGGTACATGTGTCTCTTTCAATTCTGGTTTCCTTAGTCTAAGTTTAAACATCAGTTAATAATCTCTGATAGGATAAAACTGAAATTTGTCCGCTCCTCCTTTAGACATAGATCATAATCATATTTTACTGCTTTTGAGTCAGCTGGATGCATCACTGCTGGTTACTGAGAATGAAAGACACATTTCTCTTACGTGCAGATTACACACATGCATTAATCATGACCCAGGAGTGGTCTTGACAGGCATTTAGTCCTAATGGCTAATTATTGCCCAAAAGAATAGCTTCAGGTCAATTATTCAAAAGCTAAATTCACTGTTTTGAGTAGATATCCCTCAACTTTTTTACTAGCTTGCCTCAAGTAATCCCATAAAACTGGTAAGCTCATTTATATAAGGTCCAAGATTCATGCAGCAGAGTGACAGGGGGCATGACCTGCCGGGCCCAGAGACAAGGGTGCACCTTTCCAGGCAAGACAGTCAGACTGTTTGGGAGGCTGTTACCCAGGCTGTCATACCCGTCACCTTTGGCAATTTTCCATGGTCTGCTGGGTGGGCCTTGGTCTTGAAAGTGAAAGTTGCTCAGTTCCTGTCTGACTCTTTGCGACCCTAAGGAATTCTCTAGGTCACAATACTGAAGTGGGTAGCAGTTCCCTTCTCCAGGGGATCTTCCCAACCTAGGAATCGAACCGGGGTCTCCTGCATGGCAGGCAGATTCTTTACCAACTGAGCTACCAGGGAAGGTCCTTGGTCTTATAGGCTTAGAAACCTAATTTTGTCAGTTACGCTCACTTTAATCAGGTACCTGCGATTCGACGTAAAATCTAAACAACACTGCATTGACTGACTGAGAGACCTGTTCCATACACGCTTTCATCAGTGTTTTGAGCCTATGAAGATGTTATTCTCTAAGAACCAGGAAATGAAGGTGCCCACTGTGACTCAAGCTACACAATCAAAACATGATGAAGACTGTAGACTGGAACCCTAAGTGGGCCTGGGCAGCATTTTCTCCCTCTAATCAAGTTGTGTGGGAAGCCAGCTCCTAAACTGAATAGTAATTAAATTCACTTGCAATATCAAAAATAGCAGTTATGATGGGAAAACATGACATCCATATTCTTCATACAAAATTTCTCTGTAGGAACACTGACCTGAGAAGCCAGAGTAAGCAAGAGATTATAAACATGGAATGAGCACAAGAGGACTGGGATTATTAGAGTATTTCAAGGTATTAGGCACACCTAGCACAGTACTCGCAGGGATGGGGGAGCCTGGTGGGCTGCTGTCTATGGGGTCGCACAGAGTCGGACACGACTGAAGCGACTTAGCAGCAGCAGCAGCAGCACAACACAGCCTGCTCACATTAGGGAGGTTCTAACCTAGGGATCTGAACATTTACAGTCACTTGGTGACAGTCCTCTGCTTCTACCCCTACTGGGGAATGTCCTTTACAGACCAAAGGAAAAAAAAAGGCATGATTCAAAACCTGTGGTCTAAGATTTCTGATCCCCTAGGCAGTACCCTTTGGCTGGATACACACTTCCCTTCATGCTTTTTCTATGATAGTAAAGCTCTGTCTGAGTAGCATTCTTTCTTTAAGGTGATTTTGAATATTTCTACTTCAGTTCATTATGTGTTGATATTATAGTTTAGCTCTCAGAGGACCATCTTATTCCAAACTTGTGGGATTCAGCTTCAGTTCAGTTCAGTTCAGTTGCTCAGTTGTGTCTGACTCTGCGACCCCATGAATCGCAGCACGCCAGGCCTCCCTGTCCATCACCAACTCCCGGAGTTCACTCAGACTCACGTCCATCGAGTCAGTGATGCCATCCAGCCATCTCATCCTCTGTTGTCCCCTTCTCCTCCTGCCCTCAATCCCTCCCAGCATCAGAGTCTATTCCAATGAGTCAATTCTTCGCATGAGGTGACCAACGTACTGGAGTTTCAGCTTTAGCACCATTCCTTCCGAAGAACACCCAGGGCTGATCTCCTTCAGAATGGACTGGTTGGATCTCCTTGCAGTCCAAGGGACTCTCAAGAGTCTTCTCCAACACCACAGTTCAAAAGCATCAATTCTTCAGCACTCAGCTTTCTTCACAGTCCAACTCTCACATCCATACATGACCACTGGAAAAACCATAGCCTTGACTAGACGGACCTTTGTTGACAAATAATGTCTCTGCTTTTTAATATGTTGTTTAGGTTGGTCATAACTTTCCTTCCAAGGAGTAAGCGTCTTCTAATCTCATGGCTGCAGTCACCATCTGCAGTGATTTTGGAGCCCCCAAAAATAAAGTCAGCCACTGTTTCTCCATCTATTTGCCATGAAGTGATGGGACCAGATGCCATGATCTTCATTTTCTGAATGTTGAGCTTTAATCCAAATTTTTCACTCTCCACTTCCACTTTCATCAGGAGGCTTTTTAGCTCCTCTTCACTTTCTGCCATAAGGGTGGTATCATCTGCATATCTGAGGTTATTGCTATTTCTCCCAGCAATCTTGATTCCAGCTTGTGCTTCTTCCAGCCCAGCGTTTCTCGTGATGCACTCTGCATATAAGTTAAATAAGAGCCTACTAACACTGACAACCAAGTATCTGCAAATTGTTTATCTTGGAACCTACTCCAAGAAGCTATATGGCTCAAATCAATAAAGATTTTTCTTTTATTGACCCAGGTGTTCATTTGTATAACTGCTCTAAAACCCTTCAAGGTCAAAATAATTTCTGTACTGCTAAGGGAGTAGAGGCCTGGGGCTTTTTCCCATGGTCTATATTAGACCAGGTTCCAAATTATTTTCTTAGTAACCACGTCTATCCTCAGTATGATGCAAATAAACAAAATAATATGGCATGCAAGTCACTAAGCTACGTGTTATTACTTCAAAATATGTGTTAGTCTCTACATACACAGATAATGTTTTATCCCCCTTTGAAGAGTCTGCATTTGTCTGTTTTCTACCAGGGGTTCTGATGTCTTACTTCTGTCACGGTGTGACAAAGTAATTCACGTACCAAAAACAGGAACGAACGCCCTTCTTGTGGCTGCATTCATAAACATTATCTACTTATGCTGCTCACAAGAATGTCTCTTTCAGCCATGACATGGCTAGTGAAAGTGCTTACATTTACTGTGGAATTTTAAGCACAGAATTCCTCTAAGTGGAATGACAATGAATGGGTTTTTGTGGTGGTACCTTCTTAATGGGCAGGCGGCTTTGTTTGTTTGTCAATGATAAGGATACACACACTGGTCCCTCCTCCTGGATTCCCGGTTCAGGTCAGCTTGAATGATGACATACCTTTGCTGCCACACCCTCTATCAGTTGTCATCAGAAAAAAGAGCCTGGATGAGGGATTCAAGTCTAGGTGCTCCCATCACGAGAAGGCTAGAGCTAGAGGCATCTGAGCCAGGAACCGACTTAGGGAGAGCTTCAGAGCAAGTATTTCAGGGTTAGGGAGCCTGGTGTCCTGACCCATGCACACTTACAAACCATAACTTTCCGGCCTCTCATAACATACACATGCCAGGCAAAGACACCACTGCACCGCCCTCCCCCCACCCCTGGCAAATACAAACCCAAGAGGTTAATATAGCATCACCTCATCATCCCTCCCAAATTCTTACCGAAGGTTCTGTGTTGATGAAATGGACTGAGTAGCCACAGGGAGCCTATGTTGTAAAGGAATTTCATACAGAAGTTCCTGTCTCATTATAACCTTCATACGTTTCTTTGAAGTCCGTCAATCCAAAAATCACTGGATTTTTTTCCTGGAAAGTTGTCTCCTAGAAAGTTACCTGACTGAAGAATTACTAGCAAACTGATCATCAATTGTACAAACCATTTGGCTCTCCATGGAAACATGTCAATGCAACAACGTCTTTCTTTTCAACTATCACTCATTTGTCTCGTAGCCCTGCAGAAATAATTTGGCTTTTTGCTTCTGAGTATTTCCTGTCCTGCTGACCGTATTGCACAATGTGAAGTTATAATGATGAACATTGGGGTACATGTGTCTCTTTCAATTCTGGTTTCCTTAGTCTAAGTTTAAACATCAGTTAATAATCTCTGATAGGATAAAACTGAAATTTGTCCGCTCCTCCTTTAGACATAGATCATAATCATATTTTACTGCTTTTGAGTCAGCTGGATGCATCACTGCTGGTTACTGAGAATGAAAGACACATTTCTCTTACGTGCAGATTACACACATGCATTAATCATGACCCAGGAGTGGTCTTGACAGGCATTTAGTCCTAATGGCTAATTATTGCCCAAAAGAATAGCTTCAGGTCAATTATTCAAAAGCTAAATTCACTGTTTTGAGTAGATATCCCTCAACTTTTTTACTAGCTTGCCTCAAGTAATCCCATAAAACTGGTAAGCTCATTTATATAAGGTCCAAGATTCATGCAGCAGAGTGACAGGGGGCATGACCTGCCGGGCCCAGAGACAAGGGTGCACCTTTCCAGGCAAGACAGTCAGACTGTTTGGGAGGCTGTTACCCAGGCTGTCATACCCGTCACCTTTGGCAATTTTCCATGGTCTGCTGGGTGGGCCTTGGTCTTGAAAGTGAAAGTTGCTCAGTTCCTGTCTGACTCTTTGCGACCCTAAGGAATTCTCTAGGTCACAATACTGAAGTGGGTAGCAGTTCCCTTCTCCAGGGGATCTTCCCAACCTAGGAATCGAACCGGGGTCTCCTGCATGGCAGGCAGATTCTTTACCAACTGAGCTACCAGGGAAGGTCCTTGGTCTTATAGGCTTAGAAACCTAATTTTGTCAGTTACGCTCACTTTAATCAGGTACCTGCGATTCGACGTAAAATCTAAACAACACTGCATTGACTGACTGAGAGACCTGTTCCATACACGCTTTCATCAGTGTTTTGAGCCTATGAAGATGTTATTCTCTAAGAACCAGGAAATGAAGGTGCCCACTGTGACTCAAGCTACACAATCAAAACATGATGAAGACTGTAGACTGGAACCCTAAGTGGGCCTGGGCAGCATTTTCTCCCTCTAATCAAGTTGTGTGGGAAGCCAGCTCCTAAACTGAATAGTAATTAAATTCACTTGCAATATCAAAAATAGCAGTTATGATGGGAAAACATGACATCCATATTCTTCATACAAAATTTCTCTGTAGGAACACTGACCTGAGAAGCCAGAGTAAGCAAGAGATTATAAACATGGAATGAGCACAAGAGGACTGGGATTATTAGAGTATTTCAAGGTATTAGGCACACCTAGCACAGTACTCGCAGGGATGGGGGAGCCTGGTGGGCTGCTGTCTATGGGGTCGCACAGAGTCGGACACGACTGAAGCGACTTAGCAGCAGCAGCAGCAGCACAACACAGCCTGCTCACATTAGGGAGGTTCTAACCTAGGGATCTGAACATTTACAGTCACTTGGTGACAGTCCTCTGCTTCTACCCCTACTGGGGAATGTCCTTTACAGACCAAAGGAAAAAAAAAGGCATGATTCAAAACCTGTGGTCTAAGATTTCTGATCCCCTAGGCAGTACCCTTTGGCTGGATACACACTTCCCTTCATGCTTTTTCTATGATAGTAAAGCTCTGTCTGAGTAGCATTCTTTCTTTAAGGTGATTTTGAATATTTCTACTTCAGTTCATTATGTGTTGATATTATAGTTTAGCTCTCAGAGGACCATCTTATTCCAAACTTGTGGGATTCAGCTTCAGTTCAGTTCAGTTCAGTTGCTCAGTTGTGTCTGACTCTGCGACCCCATGAATCGCAGCACGCCAGGCCTCCCTGTCCATCACCAACTCCCGGAGTTCACTCAGACTCACGTCCATCGAGTCAGTGATGCCATCCAGCCATCTCATCCTCTGTTGTCCCCTTCTCCTCCTGCCCTCAATCCCTCCCAGCATCAGAGTCTATTCCAATGAGTCAATTCTTCGCATGAGGTGACCAACGTACTGGAGTTTCAGCTTTAGCACCATTCCTTCCGAAGAACACCCAGGGCTGATCTCCTTCAGAATGGACTGGTTGGATCTCCTTGCAGTCCAAGGGACTCTCAAGAGTCTTCTCCAACACCACAGTTCAAAAGCATCAATTCTTCAGCACTCAGCTTTCTTCACAGTCCAACTCTCACATCCATACATGACCACTGGAAAAACCATAGCCTTGACTAGACGGACCTTTGTTGACAAATAATGTCTCTGCTTTTTAATATGTTGTTTAGGTTGGTCATAACTTTCCTTCCAAGGAGTAAGCGTCTTCTAATCTCATGGCTGCAGTCACCATCTGCAGTGATTTTGGAGCCCCCAAAAATAAAGTCAGCCACTGTTTCTCCATCTATTTGCCATGAAGTGATGGGACCAGATGCCATGATCTTCATTTTCTGAATGTTGAGCTTTAATCCAAATTTTTCACTCTCCACTTCCACTTTCATCAGGAGGCTTTTTAGCTCCTCTTCACTTTCTGCCATAAGGGTGGTATCATCTGCATATCTGAGGTTATTGCTATTTCTCCCAGCAATCTTGATTCCAGCTTGTGCTTCTTCCAGCCCAGCGTTTCTCGTGATGCACTCTGCATATAAGTTAAATAAGAGCCTACTAACACTGACAACCAAGTATCTGCAAATTGTTTATCTTGGAACCTACTCCAAGAAGCTATATGGCTCAAATCAATAAAGATTTTTCTTTTATTGACCCAGGTGTTCATTTGTATAACTGCTCTAAAACCCTTCAAGGTCAAAATAATTTCTGTACTGCTAAGGGAGTAGAGGCCTGGGGCTTTTTCCCATGGTCTATATTAGACCAGGTTCCAAATTATTTTCTTAGTAACCACGTCTATCCTCAGTATGATGCAAATAAACAAAATAATATGGCATGCAAGTCACTAAGCTACGTGTTATTACTTCAAAATATGTGTTAGTCTCTACATACACAGATAATGTTTTATCCCCCTTTGAAGAGTCTGCATTTGTCTGTTTTCTACCAGGGGTTCTGATGTCTTACTTCTGTCACGGTGTGACAAAGTAATTCACGTACCAAAAACAGGAACGAACGCCCTTCTTGTGGCTGCATTCATAAACATTATCTACTTATGCTGCTCACAAGAATGTCTCTTTCAGCCATGACATGGCTAGTGAAAGTGCTTACATTTACTGTGGAATTTTAAGCACAGAATTCCTCTAAGTGGAATGACAATGAATGGGTTTTTGTGGTGGTACCTTCTTAATGGGCAGGCGGCTTTGTTTGTTTGTCAATGATAAGGATACACACACTGGTCCCTCCTCCTGGATTCCCGGTTCAGGTCAGCTTGAATGATGACATACCTTTGCTGCCACACCCTCTATCAGTTGTCATCAGAAAAAAGAGCCTGGATGAGGGATTCAAGTCTAGGTGCTCCCATCACGAGAAGGCTAGAGCTAGAGGCATCTGAGCCAGGAACCGACTTAGGGAGAGCTTCAGAGCAAGTATTTCAGGGTTAGGGAGCCTGGTGTCCTGACCCATGCACACTTACAAACCATAACTTTCCGGCCTCTCATAACATACACATGCCAGGCAAAGACACCACTGCACCGCCCTCCCCCCACCCCTGGCAAATACAAACCCAAGAGGTTAATATAGCATCACCTCATCATCCCTCCCAAATTCTTACCGAAGGTTCTGTGTTGATGAAATGGACTGAGTAGCCACAGGGAGCCTATGTTGTAAAGGAATTTCATACAGAAGTTCCTGTCTCATTATAACCTTCATACGTTTCTTTGAAGTCCGTCAATCCAAAAATCACTGGATTTTTTTCCTGGAAAGTTGTCTCCTAGAAAGTTACCTGACTGAAGAATTACTAGCAAACTGATCATCAATTGTACAAACCATTTGGCTCTCCATGGAAACATGTCAATGCAACAACGTCTTTCTTTTCAACTATCACTCATTTGTCTCGTAGCCCTGCAGAAATAATTTGGCTTTTTGCTTCTGAGTATTTCCTGTCCTGCTGACCGTATTGCACAATGTGAAGTTATAACAATAGAAAAAAAAAAGTAACATCAACCACCACTATCACCAAAATAATAACACTGAGCACTTCAATGTTTTGAACACTTTTCTAAGTACTTTGGTACTTATTCCATGGTACACATTCCATCCTTACAGTCTTATGAGGTAGGAGCTATTATTATCTCCATATTATAACAGAGGAAACTGAGGAGCAGAGAAGTTAGCTAAGTTGTCCCAGGTTATACTCATGTCAAAAGAGATGTATATGGGTGACCCCAGTGGTACAGAAGTAAAGAATTCGCCTGCCCATGCAGGAGACATGGGTTTGATCCCTGGCCTGGCAAGATCCCACATGCCACAGAGCAACTAAATTCCCCACAGCTGTTGAGCCTGTGCTCTAGAGCCCCGGAGCCGCAACCACTGAAGGCTGCGCACCCTAGAACCTGTGCTCCTCAACAAGAGAAGCCACCACGAGAAGCCCTCGTGCCGCAACTAGAGAGTGGGCCCCACTCGCTGCAACTAGAGAAAGCCCACGCAGCAACATGGGCAAAAATAAGTAATTTCATTTCACCAGTATAGCCAAAAATAAATAAACTAATTAAAATTATTTTTTTTAAAAGAGACATATGTGTAAAAGACATAAAAAAAAGACATTTTCTTTAGAAAAATGGTTTTACTGGTTTTACTCTATAAAAATCACACATGCTTATGGTTAACAAAATTCTTCTAAGACAGAATTACAATTTAAAAAGCTAAAAAAAAAAAACCACCCCACTAAAAAACCACCCCCTAATTCTACTACCTAGAGATAACTGCTGATCATTTTTAAGTGAACGTTCTCTAAATATCTCTTTATATCTTTAGGATCATACTGATTTACGAGTATCATTACATAAACGAGATCAAGCACGTAATTACTTTTCTGTAATTTACTTTTTCCATTCCATTCCAAGGCCTGGACGTCAGCAGCCCTTTGTAGACATCTAAGTGCTACGTCAGTCTCTGGTTAATAGAATAATCAGGGCTGAGGGGAGTCTTCCAGCCCAATCAGAAGAAAGGACTCAAGATCAGGGTGTGAGCAGTCCCCGAAGGACTCGTACCTTACTTCATAGCAGGTTTTATTTTCGTCTGATGTTTAAGATAGTCAACCCTCTGAAGGCCACAAAAATCAAAAATCTCTTCTAGAATGTAAGCCAAAAAGTACTGCTGGCCATTGACTCAAACCTGAAGGCCTGACCCGTCCCCCACCTCCCAGCCCTCCGGAGAATTAGCCGGGCTGTGAGCTGAGGATAGTTTAATGATGTCTGAGTCACGTGCCAGCTGGCACAAGGGAAGCCCACCACGCAGACACGTAACCTCAGTGGGGAAGCTGAGCTGAGCGCTGTCACTGGATTGTTACTATAGCAGTCTGCTGATAAGTGACGGGCCAGGGAGGGAGGAAGTCCAAACATCTCCAGGAAACCAGATAAGCCTTATGATAAGGACTGTCCCCACAGCCCCCACCAGGAGACACGACTCACATCAATCCCCGGGAGTGACACCCGTGAGTTTCACAGTGAGCAACGCGAGTACCCTTGCGTGGTGGCTGCTGTTGGTCAGCCGTGGCTAGGCCTGCAGGGCAAGGTGACATCCTGTGGCCAACAGAAAGAGAATACACCTATCAATAGCCGTTACCCTGCAGACCACCCTCCTACCTCTGGCTCTCCTTTCACAAAATCTCTGGGGAAATCAAGTTAGGAAAAGGGTAGTTTAAGGGTAGGAGTGCCTATTCAAGTGAAGACAGGTTCCCAGGCTAACTCTGAAGGAGAGAAACCTCTGGGGCACACACTCTCATCGTGGAATCTCTTTGGGGCAGGCAGTTCAGTCAATGTAGGAGTGGATCCAGCTCACTAGAAACAATTCTAGCACATTTTAAGAAATGTTTTAAATTCCATATTTGAACTTGAGTGCAAAAAAAGAAAATAAAAATCATCCGTAATTCTTTCATTCTCACTCAGAATAATCACGGTTAATATTTAGGTGTATTTCTTTCTAGCTTTTTCTATACAGCATTCTTTTTAAAGAAGCTAAATATCTATCTACACAAGTTCTCTTAACATTTTATAAGTGTATTTCTCATGATCATAAATTCTATATGAAAAAGTAAAGTGTAATGCCTGCATAATATTCCACTATCTAAAAGTTATATCCAAAGTTATACAGCCACCAAAATGGTCTTTCAAAGCCATTGTCTTTCTTAAAGAAGATGTCTGGGAACCATCGCTTAGATCATTTCCTCCCAAACAGATTGCTTACACATTTCCACAGTATATTATCCAAGTCGCCCCTCTAACCTGGTGAGATGGCATTAGTGAAAGGACATTCCTATTTCTTTCATTTTTAGTTGAAATATTTTATTGCTACAAACTTCCCTCTAAAGACTGCTTTTGCTGCATCCAAATGCAGGGAGTGCAGCTTTGATCTATGGGGGGAACTAAGACGCCACACACTACACAGGCCAAAAAATAAAAACAAAATAAAAAATTTAAAAATAGTATTAAAGGCATATAAGGAAAAATAGCAGTATTTTGTCTCCACTATCTTCAAATCCCCAGTCCCACTCCCCCAAAACAAGCATTTTGATTTATTTGGATCTTCTTTCTGGTATTTATCTCTGTATTTCTAAATAGTGCGTTTATACTGTTACTTCTTGATCTATCAGTTTCAGACACACTCTTCTGCCTTCCCATAATGATAAAAGAGGATTTGGATTTATGACAATCCCTTGCACCCTACACACACACACACACACATACAGAACATATACACACAGACTTTTCCTCTCATCTTCACAATATAATGATTTTTAGTTATGTCATACATTGTCAAAACTGACTTCCTAAGTCTCTGAAATTCAGTTGAGACTCCAAAGTTGAGAACAAAAGGTACAAAGTTCCCCTTATTTTGTAAATAGAGATTCTAGAAATCCATGCACCGCTTGCAAATGGGGTAGCCCCAATGTGATTCTTCCAGTCTTCACCACTGACTACCTCCAGTCTTAATAATTAACCAAGAAACTTGAAGGAGCCTCTGTTGGGCATTGCTTTGGAGAGAGTGAGCAGAGTGCTGCTTTTCCTGCCCCAGCCCTGCCTTCTTCCACTCATCTGGAATTGAGTAAGGGGGACTTCACAAGGAACCTCAGAGAGACTGATCGTTTGCAAGAACAGTCACATACTTGATGACTGACACCTGAAAAAAAAATGTGAAGCCAGAAGCTGGCTAGAGCAGTCTATCTGGCAGCAGGACAAAAAATCAAGGTTGGCTAGCATTTCCAGGGACTGGTGGAAAAGAGATCTGGTTTTCAGTGGGCCAGATCAGATTCTGTGCAAGAGAGCTGTCAGTACGTATGTTTTCAAAAGTTCTCAACCCAACAGTACCATCAGGAGGGATGAAAAATGACCCCAACAGAGTGGACAGGCAGAAACCAGGTGTTGAGTGGACAGCTGTCAGTGGTCAGCCAAATGAGGCATCTTCTAGGTCAAGGAGACTATAGCAAAAACATCCCAGTGATGAAGGTTCTCCCATGAACCAACCTTGGGCATACTGACGTACAAAGAGCGTACTTTTGGCAGATGACAACTCTGCAGGCCAAGAGCTCTTCTTCCCCTTCATTCTACCCTTTCTGTGTCTTCATCTAACCCAGAGGAGCCAGAGGCAGCATCAGTGAGCAAGATGGAATAAAGTGATGTTGACCTTCTACTTGAGGTTGCCAGATTTGCCAAATAAAAGTACAGGATGCCCAGTTAAATTTGAATTTTAGATAAACAATGAATGCTTTTTTTAGTCTAAGCACATCCTATGCAATATTTGGGATGTAATTCTACTAAAAGCATTTGTTGTTTTCTGGAATTCACATTTAGCTGGGCGTTTCGTATTTTATTTGGCAACCCTGCCCATACTTCTTGCCCACTGTAGACTTTCAAGCCTGTGTCAGGCCCAAGCTGTGGGACAGGAGAAGCAGAAACTGGATAAGAGCGTGGTGTTCTGATATTAGATGACACTGGACTCTGGATAACCCGGAAAAAATGGAGACTATTCACGAATAACCTCAAAGTACTTAGAAACATGATAGATACCATCTGAAAGTTCAGCCGTGGGGCTGAAAAAGTGAGATAACAGAGTCTTGCAGCTGGAACCTTCCAAGTCCCTCTTGTTCAATAAGCTACTTACAGGTATATTAGGTTCAGCATTTAGGTTATTATTTCGACATAAATATTATTTGTTGCTGAGCCAAGTTGGGAACTAAGATTGCATTTCTTATATAACTTTCTATCTTTAATTTGACTTAATAATTGCCTTGTTAAAGTATTTTTCATATTTATAAGATGTTATGGAAAACCTTAACGAACATTTTTGGCCAACCCAATATGTTTCTTTATGAACTGCCTATTCATGTCTGCTATTGGGTTGTTGAGCTTTCTAGGCCTGATTTATTAAAGTTTATTTACATAATAAGGAAATTAAAAGAACACTTTTCTGTGAGGAAATTAGAAATGGCAAGTAACAGAGGAGAAGTAGAAGTTTTCCGACATTTGTGCTGGGGAGCTTAGATTTTCTCTGTGTGCTGTTGTTAAGATCTAGTCTTGCTCTTCCAAAACAAATTCTCTTAAATCAATAGCTTACTTTAAATCATCTTTTAATGCTTACATTCACAATTCTTGGTTAAACATTTCTGAAGAAGGATGTGTATGATTAAGACACAGCCCATCAGCATTTTTCTCCTGAAGACAAGATCATTCATCCTTGGGATTTATTTCCATGAAATTAATCCACACCAGGAAAATAGCTGCAAATATTACCTCAAAGAAATCATGATAAATTTCTCTTAAGATACTATTGTTATGTGGTTGGATCATGGAACACAAAGATTAAAATCTCAAATTTGTTTCTTTATTCATGAGTTTTTTATTCCAATCTGATAACAAATCTCATTATTATTTTTAGTTTCTCATTAGAAAATCAGAGCCTTGCTCCTTAACTGTCTCATGAGATTTAGTCTTTGAGGTATTTCCAAAGAATGGGAATTATATGATAAAGTGAAGATTATACTTTAGACCACCACCACTGCATATAAATTTTCATAGTAAATGGTTGCAAACCACTTGGCTAATTTTTGCACATAATTCTTTCCAAAGAATCCCTTTGTTCTTGAGGGAAATAAAACATTCCAAAACAAATACATTAAAATATGAACTGAAAAATTATTTTAAGAACAATAGACAGAAAAATTGCATTTCAGATTAGCTGTCAGGAGAGTCTCACATTTGTCAATAATTCCCAGGATGTGCTCCATCTTCTAATTTTTATTTATAAATTCAATTTTAAGATTGCCGTGAAGCATGCTGATTCTTCTGTTTCCCTGCCTAATTTATTTATTCCTCTAGAATGAGTGACACATAGGAAGGGCTAGATTCCAGAATCCCTTGGCCCTGGAATGAGAATCTTTGCATATTTTGCAAATGTGAACTCTGCTTAGTCTCAGCAATGTCATTTTCAGCATATGTCGCATCTCAAATTCCTGTTCTGCTTTATCTCTCTGTGCACTACAAAGCTAGCTTCTTGGAAACCCCTGTCTTAAAAATTGACAAATGTTTCCTTGCTTTGTCCCTCTGCAGTACAAAAGTTCATCTATCAGGTTTTGAGTGCATCTGACAAGAGTGACAAGACAGAAATCTGACCAGTGCACAAATCAGTCAATCAGTCAAATACAATATGGGATATCCAAAGCATTGCAGAAGAAGACCATGAATACTGACTGAGGGATGGTCATGTTCCTGGCACAATGCTTGGTGTTTCCACTTGTGCAGTCTTACTGAACTTTTGCAACAGCTGCTTCAAGGTAAATGAGAAATCTGGAAGTCAGAAAGTCAGAATTACTTGCTGAAGCTGGTAAATGTCAGGGTTTTCCCACTGCTCCTTACCCCATACCCAACACATCAGCTATACTGAACTGTAGGAGGTTCTTCTTAAGCTGGTAATCATGATCCAAATAATGATTGGGAAAGACTCTGAGGCTAGGAAAGATTGAAGGCAGGAGGAAAAGGGGGTGACAGAGGATGAGATGGTTGGATGGTATCACCAATTCAATGGGCATGAGTTTGAGCAAACTCCAGGGAACGGTGAAGGACAGGGAAACCTGGCGTGCAGCAGTTCACTGGGTTGCAAAGAGTTGGACTCATCTTAGTGACTGAACAACATCCAAATCTGTCTGGTTAGTTTGAAACACAAAAATTATTGTAATATGAATAACTTTGATGCAGTGTTTCATGAAATTTATGGAGAAGATATTGAAGAAATGCTAAAACCACAAGCAAGCACTGATAAATAAGAGTTACAGAATTAGACCAGTTAAAAATTAAAGAGGAAAAAATGGATCTTCAAAGAGAAATATTTGAAAATCACAGATTAAGTGGAGCAGCTGAGAAAAATGAAGGACTTCAATCTATTTGTCAGATGTGCTCCCAGACACATTTTTTAAAAAGTAGATTTCCAAATCCTATGATAGAACTTTGTTTTTTATTCCTCAAATTAGGGAAGACTTACAATTATTACCTAACTTTTAAAAAATATTTATAAATAACAATATAAATTTCTTATAATTTTTCTTTTCACTTGCCAAGATCAAATTCTAATCAATTTTTTTTCCATATCTTATATGAAATGTCTGTGTTGGGTTCCCTGTATGTCCTCCTTAGAGATTAACTGTGTTTGAGACCTCCTGAATTTTGTCTTGCTGTTTTATGCTTTGAAAATTTTGTCCATGGCATTCCATCTGCCACAGGACCTGTCTCTGTTGTCCTGCAGGAAAACACCTCTTCACTGCTCTTGACTTTCTCTAATATCACCTCCTGTGTGAGAGTTTCCTCTAGCCTTTCCTGCTCTCTTAGTCAAATCGATAGAAATAGAAGGAAATACACAATAGAAAAGCAATGTTATTATGAAGCTATGAATTATCTGGTGTCAAGAGGCACAATTTCTTGGACTGAAACCTAAGCACAAATAAAGAACATTTCCATTATCACAGAAAGTTCTATTGGATAGTACCAGAACTTGTGAAAATGCAAGCAATAGATTAAAAAAAAAAAAAAAACCTAGCAAAGCACTAAGAAAGGAATTCTGGCCTTGTTTTCCTTTTAAGTAATGGTGGTACTGCTGGAATGACAAAGTGCTCTGGGAGCACGTTGGAGAGGTCCTTACCAGTGTGGGAGACTGCATGAGAAAATGATCTTTAAGCTAAGACTTGAGTAGGAATTAACTAGGAATGTGTTGGTGGGTCTTGGGGGAGAGGCGGGAAGTAGGGGTATGGATTGGTTTGGAAAGACAGTTCCAAGGAGAGGAAACTATGGGCAGAAAGAACGTAAAGAAAGAGGGCACAGGACACCTTTGGAAGAAGTACGACATACCCATCAGCTCTAATTCTGCAAACAAATTTCATGGTTGACATTGTACCTGCATTGAAAAATAAAAGAATATGACTTAAATGTGAATTAAGTGCCACAGGAAATAAACTCTTCCAGCTAGGTCAGGATGATCAGAAGGAGTGATGTGTCAGGAAGTTTCCTGTTAATTCCTCACGTTCAGTATGTGTTCATTTCACACTTATCACATATCAAATGGTGGTAAGGATTCTTTTAGGAAACTCATTGAGAGCCCCAAATAGACTGGGGATGTTATATAATAGAAGTTCATGATCTTTCTATTTTCAGAAGATTTTGTCCCAACTGAACTCACATCTTATTGACAGACATAGTAATTATGAACAGAATATCAGATTTTGGTTTTCAGTACAGTGTGTCCGAATTGTGGCATTTGAAAAGTTCTTGTAGCACTTATTAAAGATGCATATCCCCAGCCCAGAAATAAACCCACACGTCTATGATCAACTGATATATAACAAAGGAGGCAAGAATATACAATGGAGGAAAAGATAGTCTCTTCAACAATTGGTGTTGGGAAAGCTGAACAGCTACATGTAAATCAATAAAATTAGAATATCCCCTCATACCATATATAAAAATAAACTCAAAATGGCTTAAAGACCTAAATATAAGACATAACACCATAAAACTCCTAGAAGAAAACATAGGCAAAACATTCTTGGATATAATGTTAGCAATATTTTCTTAGAGCAGTCTCCCAAGACAAAAGAAATAAAAGCAAAAATAAACACATGAGACCTAATCAAACATTTTGCACAGCAAAGAAAACCATCAACAAAATGAAAAAACAACCTACAAACTGGGAAAATATATTTGCAAACAGTGCAACCAACAAGGGGCTAATATCTAAAATATACAAACAGCTCATATAACTCAATATTAAAAAAAAACCAAACAACCTAATCAAAAAATGGGCAAAAAAACAAAACAGACATTTCTCCAAAGAAGACATATAAATGACTAACAGGCTCAAGAGAAGATGCTCAACATAAGATGCTAATTATTACATAAATGCAAATCAAAACCACAATGAGGTATCAGCTCATACTGGTCAGAATAGCTATCATCAAAACATCTACAATAATAAATACTGGAAAGAGTGTGGAGAAAAGGGAACCCTCCTACACTGTTGATGGGAATATAAACTGGTGCAGCCTCTATGGAAAACAGCATGGAAGTTCCTTTAAAAACTAAAAAATAGGGGAATTCCCTGGCAGTCCAGAGGTTAGGACTCTACTCTTTCACTTCAGAGGACATGGGTTTGATCCCTGGGTGGGCAACTAAGTTCCTGCAAGCAGTGTGGCATGGCCAAAACTAAATAAATAAAGATTTAAAAATAAACAAATAAAAACTAAAAGTAGAACTACTTTATGATTGAGCAATTCCACTCTTGGCCATGTATTTGGACAAATTGAAAATTCTAATTTGAAAAGATTCATGCACCCCAGTGTTCAGAGGAGCACTATTTACAATAGCCAACACATAGAAACAACTCAAGTGCCCATCGACAGACAATGGGTTTAAGAAGATGTGGCATATATATATGGGGTGTGTATTTTTATATATATAGACTATTATTCAGTCATAAAAAAGAATGAAATATTGCCATTTGCAGCAACATGGATGCATCTAGAGAATATCACACTAAGTAAAACAAGACAAAAAACAAATATTAAACTATATCACTTATACATAGAATCTAAAAAAAATACAAATGAATCTATATACAAAACAGAAACAGACTCACTGACATAGAAAACAAACTTAAGGTTAGGTAGGTAGGTAGGTAGGTGAAGTCGCTCAGTCGTGTCCGACTCTTTGCGACCCCATGGACTGTAGCCTACCAGGCTCCTCCGTCCATGGGATTCTCCAGGCAAGTATGCTGGAGTGGGTTGCCATTTCCTTCTCCAGAGGATCTTCCCGACCCAGGGATCGAACCCAGGTCTCCCGCATTGGAGGCAGACGCTTTAACCTCTGAGCCACCAGGGAAGTTACTGAAGGGGAAAGGGAGGGGAAGAGGGATACATTAAGAGTATGGGATTAACAAATTGCTATAATTGGAAGTGGTCAAACAAGAGATGACAAGGGTGAACGTCGACATTCTAGGAATCAGCGAACTAAAATGGACTGGAATGGGTGAATTTAACTCAGATGACCATTATATCTACTACTGTGGGTAGGAATCCCTCAGAAGAAATGGAGTAGCCATCATGGTCAATGAAAGAGTCCGAAATGCAGTACTTGGATGCAATCTCAAAAATGACAGAATGATCCCTGTTCGTCTCCTAGGCAAACCATTCAATATCACAGTTATCCAAGTCTATGCCCCAACCAGTAATGCTGAAGAAGCTGAAGTTGAACGGTTTTATGAAGACCTACAAGACCTTTTAGAACTAACACCCCAAAAAGATGTCCTTTTCATTCTAGGGGACTGGAATGCTAAAGTAGGAAGTCAAGAAACACCTGGAGTAACAGGCAAATTTGGCCTTGGAATGCGGAATGAAGCAGGGCAAAGACTAATAGAGTTTTGCCAAGAAAATGCACTGGTCATAGCAAACACCCTCTTCCAACAACACAAGAGAAGACTCTACACGTGGACTTCACCAGATGGTCAACACCGAAATCAGATTGATTATATTCTATGCAGCCAAAGATGGAGAAGCTCTATACAGTCAACAAAAACAAGGCCGGGATTCCAGTACTTTGGCCACCTCATGCGAAGAGTTGACTCATTGGAAAAGACTCTGATGCTGGGAGGGATTGGGGGCAGGAGGAGAAGGGGACGACCGAGGATGAGATGGCTGGATGGCATCACGGACTCGATGGACGTGAGTCTGAGTGAACTCCGGGAGATGGTGATGAACAGGGAGGCCTGGCGTGCTGCGATTCATGGGGTCGCAAAGAGTCGGACACGACTGAGCAACTGAACTGAACTGATAAATGAAACAGATAAGCAAAAAGGATTTAGTATATAGCATAGGGAATTATATTCAATATCTTGTAATAACTTACAATGGAAAAAAAATCTGAAAAAATATAACTGAATCACTTTGCTATATACCTAAACCTAAGACAAAATTGTAAATCAACTATACTTCAACAAAAAACAAAAATTAAAAATAATTAAAATGCATGTCCTGTTTCCCTGCCATCCCTTGGGCAGAGGCAGGGGCTCAAGCACATTCAAGATCTGGCTCCATAACCCATCACCACAGCATTGCTCCTTTACAAGGTACAGAAGACTGCCTTCTTCCATGATGACCTAGCACATGGCATTTGTGAAGCTGTCCATCTCTTAGTGCCAAGCCCATTTTTGACTGCTCACATCCAATTGTGACGAGTCTGTTTACGTCAAGTTGGTGGAGGCCATTTGTGCTGACAAAAATCAACCTCCCTGAGATTCATGATGTAAATTTCTGTAGAAAGGTTGATTGCAGATAGGTGGTTTTAGTAAAGGACTATGCAAAGAATCCCAAGGATGTCATCAAAGAGCATTCCAAATACCAAAAAAAAAAAGAATAAAAAACGTGGATTTTGTCTTTTAAAAATGCATATCCCCAAGCCCACCATGAACCAAGTGAATCAGAGTTGGTGGTGTTTACGGGGCTTACAGGGTTTCCCAGGCGGTGCTAGTGGTAAAGAACCCACGTGCCAATGTAGGAGACAGAAGACGCAGGTTTGATCCCTGGGTTGGGAAGATCCCCTGGAGGAAGGCATGGCAACCCACTCCAGAAGTCTTTCCTGGAGAATCCCCATGGACAGAGAAGCCTGGTGGGCTACAGTCCGTGGACAGGACTGAAGTAACTGAGCACGCACACATGCACGCACAGGGCTTGCAGACTCCCTGGGCATTTTTATTGCACACCAAAGTGAAAAAGTCCATTCGATTGAAAGTGAAAATGGTAGCCACTCAGTCGTGCTCAACTCTTTGTGACCCCATGGACTGCAGCTCACCAGGCTTCTCTGTTCATGGAATTCTCCAGGCAAGAATACTGCAGTGGATTGCCGTTTCCTTCTCCAGGGGATCTTCCCTACCCAGCGATCATACCCTGGACTCCAGTACTGCAGACAAATTCTTTACCATCTTAGCCACCAGGGAAGCCACTTCCATTCAACTGAAATTGAAAGTGAAGTCGCTCAGTCCTGTCTGACTCTTTGAGACCCGTGGACTGTAGCCCACCAAGCTCCTCCGTCCATGGGATTCTCTAGGCAAGAGTACTGGAGTGGGTTGTCATTTCCTTCTCCAGGGGATCTTCCCGACCCAGGGATCGAACCCAGGTGTCCCACATTGCAGGCAGACACTTTAACCTCTGCACCACCAGGGAAGCCCTTAAATATAAGAATCAAGGGAGGAAAGGAAGCCAGGTTGAAAGAAGGGGGAGGAGGCGGGAGCGGGGTGTGAAAGGGGTGGCCTTACAGATGTCTCCTGCCACCTACAGATACCCAGGCATTATAGGACTTTCCCCTGGGCCTCCAGAGAAGGGAGGACTGGAACTCGGCCCTACCAGAAATCAGACCAGACCAGAACCAGAATTCGAGTTCTCTGTCAAGAGGAGGTGATCAGTCTCCAATCCTCAGCTCAGGCTGAGGGCCCTTTGCCCAGATTCCTGCGTCCAGGACCGGGGGACTAGAAAAACAGGGAAGGATAGGAAGGGTTAAGGAGAGGAAAGAGAAAGGGAAAGGGAGAGAGGTCAATAAAGTCTCTTGTTCCTCAACTGAAGGGACTCTCAAGTACCTAATGGTAGCCTGGAGTCAGGCTTTTATTGTTGTTTTTAATTATTAACTCTATACTTATTTGGGTTTCACTAGTTTCTCCACTAATATCCTTTTCCTGTTGCAGGATCCTATCCAGGATACCACATTATACTTAATCATCATGTCTCTTTCGTCTCCTGTAGTCTTTGTCCAGGAGAAGGCAATGGCAACCCACTTGAGTACTCTTGCCTGGCAAATCCCTTGGACAGAGGAGTCTGGTGGGCTGCAGTCCATGGGGTCGCTAGGAGTCGGACACAACTGAGCAATTTCACTTTCACTTTTTACTTTCATGCATTGGAGAAGGCAGTGGCAACCCACTCCAGCGTTCTTGCCTGGAGAATCCCAGGGATGGGGGAGCCTGGTGGGCTGCCGTCTCTGGGGTCGCACAGAGTCGGACACAACTGAAGCGACTTAGCAGCAGCAGCAGCAGTCTTTGTCAGTTTCTTAGAGTTTCCTTGGTTCATTTTTTTTTAATGACCTTGATAGCTGTGAATAGCAGAGGCCAGGTATTCTCTTCAATTTGGGTTTGTGTGCTGTTTTCTCATGGTTATGGGTTTTAGGGAACAATACCATAGAGATGAAGTACATTCTTATCAAAGGTAGATATTCTCAACAAGATTTATCACTATTGATGCTAATCTTGGTTACTCGGCCTGGAGGTAGTGTTGACCAGTTTTCTTCACTGTAAATCGCTCCCTGAGCCCAACACACAGTCAAGGAAGAGGTGGAAATTAAGCTTCACTTCCTGGAGTGGAGACTATCTACATAAATAATTTGAAATTCCTGGAATTATTCTGCAAGGGAGATGGGTTTCTCTTTCCCCATTTATTTATTTAATCATTTATGCATACCAAAATGGACTCATGGATATTTACACTCTGGGTTACAATCCAACAGTATGCTATTTATTTTATTGCTCGAGCTTTCCAGCTTTGGCCATTGGAAGCTTTTCCAGGCTGGCTCCTGGGTTCCTCTGACACACCCCACTTCGTTCGCTGCTTTTAGACGAAACAAGATGCTCCAAGCCCCTCTTGTATATTCCCTATCCCAGACTACACACAGGCATTTCTTCAGATAGAGTTCTTTTCTAAAACATAAATTTCTGTCTCCCAACCTTGGAGAAGCAAACCCAGTTGGTCCAGGAAGGGAGTCTAAGAATTTTTTTTTTTTAATTAAATGAAGTAGAACATACCCACAGCAAAAATAAATTCCAACAATGCAAAGGGGATATATATTGAATATATATTAAAAGTGAGAGTCTTTGTCTGCCTGCCCAAAGGCAACCTATCATCAGTTTTTTACAAATTATTTAAAAAATAAGCTACACACATTTATGCATATGCATGTAAGTACATACATATATATCACCCACGTTTTTACAGAAATGATAGTACACTATCACGTTCTTGCCCCTTGCTGTTTTCACTTAACATATCTTGGAGATTGTCACACGAACACAGATTAAGATCATCCTTTTCAGAGTAGCAGGGAACTTCAGTGGGTAGCCATGACAAAACTTATTTACCCACTGTTTATTGATAAACATTTAGGGTGTCTCTGAGTTTTGCCATTACAAGCAATGCTATATATGCATTTTAATACATGTTTAATTCCTGTATATACTTTTCAATACATGTTTTAAGACATCACTATGCTAAACTCAGAGCAGTGAAATCACTGAGTCAAAGGTATATGCCTGTAACATTTTGATAGATATTGACAAACTGCAATTCAAAAAGGTTATAGCAACATACACTCCCACCAACAATGTATAAGAATATCTTTTGTCCACACTATTGACAATAAAGTGAAGTTGCTCAGTCGTGCCCGACTCTTTGTGACCCCATGGACTATAGCCTACCAGACTTCTCAGTCCATGGGATTTTCCAGGCAAGAGTACTGGAATGGGTTGTCATTTCCTTTTCCAGGGGATCTTCCCAACCCAGGGATTGAACCCACATCTCCTGCATTGTAGGCAGACACTTTACCCTCTGAGCCACCAGGGAAGTGTATTATTAAACTTTATTTTTTACAAATCTGATAGGTGAAAAGTGATACCTCAATGTTCAAATGTTTAAATTTCATGACTTTATGAATGACATCAACTGTCTTTGCATATGTATAAAAGAATTTAGAATTTTTGTTTGTATATGAACTGCCTATACATACCATATGTCCTTTCTTTTTTATTGAGTTATGAATATTTCTCTTATTGGTTCATAAGAGCTCTTTATATATTAAGAAAACAAGGACACTCTTGCTTTCTGTGTTATACATATTTTTTTGAATACTGTAAAGTCTCACAGGTGATTCTGATGACAGCCAGGTAGGGGAACCACTGCCAGGGAATTTATTAATTAGGGTTAATATATCCCATGTGTGTGCCACCTCCTGGCATGGGTAAGGGTAAACTGCAAACTGCTGCCTACCAGATGTGGTCTGAGGGCAACAAGAATCCCTGTCTGGGATTCATGTTGATGTATAGCAAAACCAACACAATATTGTAAAGTAATTAGCCTCCAATTAAAATAAATAATATTAAAAAAAAAAAAAAAAGAATCCCTGTCTGAAAACATCTCTGCTACTAAGAGCAGAGATTCTTAGTGTCAAACCTACACTTTGAGGCATAAGGCAGAGTTACCAGGGAGGTGAGCAGCACAGTGGCCCACTCTTGTGCAATAGCAAGCCTGCCCCTCCCCCGACCAGGTCCTGTATCCTGGAACTGGATACAGCTCAGACCAGGATAACAGAGGGGGGCACTTCTAGCATAATACCACAGGGCACAGCCTCGGCACTGTTCATCAAGCTGTATAAAAGTCCTGATTATCTTACACACAATACATCCTGCAGGGCAGACAAGGCAGAAAGCTGCTTCTCCTCCTTTCTCTCTCCACTCCTCGGTCCTGAAGCCAGTTAATAGCAAGGTGGAAATGAAGAATCACAGCCCAGCAGAAGAAAGGAACCAAGAGAGAGGCTGGGGGAGTTGGGGGCAGGATGTCCAGAGGAAAAGGCCTTTCTTCCACAGGAAGGGAGCTGCCACCTGGGAGCCTGAGGGTCGCTGTCAGGCCCTCTTTAGAGCAAGTACCCCAAGAAGGGCGAACTGGTAGGAGGCGGGCAGAGGAGTGACTCCAGAATCTCCGCCCCGTAGTGGCCTCTAGAATAGATCAGCATCTTCACTGACAGTGAAATGAGAAGCGGGACTTCCTTGTTGGTCCGGGAGTTAAGAATCTGCCTGGCAGTGCAGGGGATGCGAGTTCGATCCTTCATCGGCAAACTAAGATCCCACAGGCTGTAGGGCAACTAAGCCCGCGTGGCACAACTAGAGAGACTTCACACCACGAAGAAACGTCCTGCGCACCACAACTGAGGCCCAAGGCAGCCAAATGAATAAATGCATTTTTCTTTAATGAAAAGGGCTGTTTTATATGTAACTTTGGACACTGTGTCTGGCTCATTATCTGCACCAGCCCTCTCCCAACCAAGATGTCTGCGTAGGGTTGTGCCGAGCGCTACATTCTGGGATTGAGCCCAAGCTGAGGAAGGTGGGGCACCTTAGATTAAAGCACAGACCAGTGGTTCTCAAAGTGTGGTCCTAGGACCAGCTGCATCAGTATCACCTGGGAACTTAGAAATGCCAGTTCTTGGGATCCCACCCCAGACCTGAAGAATTGATGCTTTTGAACTGTGACATTGGAGAAGACTCTTGAGAGTCCCTTGGACTGCAAGGAGATCCAACCAGTACATTCTAAAGGAGATCAGTCCTGAATATTCATTGGAAGGACTGATGCTGAAGCTGAAACTCCAATTCTATGGCCACCTGATGAGAAGAACTGACTCACTGGAAAAGACCCTGATGCTGGGAAAGATTGAAGGTGGGAAGAGAAGGGACGACAGAGGATGAGATGGTTGGATGGCATCACCAACTCAATGGACATGAGTTTGAGTAAGCTTCAGGAGTTGGTGATGGACAGGAAAGCCTGGTGTGCTGCAGTCCATGGGGTTGCAGAGTCGGACAAGACTGAGCGACTGAACTGACTGACTCCAGACCCACAAAATCAGAAACTCTGGGGATGGGGCCTAATGGTCTGTGTTTTAATAAGCCCTGCAGATGACATTACAGCTACAGAACCATTGCTGTCAGTCAGAGCCACCGCCACCTGCCATGGCATCCGAGAGAGCAGAGAGGAGCCGAGAGGCCAGAAGGCGGCACCAAGGGCAGCAGAGGCACTCAGATACTCTCCGGGGTAGGGGCAAACACCATCTGGATCCTGAAACTTCCAGCTGAGGGCTTGTGGGGAAGCGATGTTTTCCCCAGACAGCAGGCACCAGAGTGCCAGGTGGTTTTTCTGAAGTGCACCTCCTGCCGGAGGTTCGAGGGGAAGCTCTGGAACCATGTTTAGTCTACAGGCAAGGAATTCTTAAAGCTCCGTCCCCATCTGCAGAGGTGGGGTTTTTAAGAACTGTTAACTGCAGGGGCGGGGGGGCTGTTCCTCCTTGCACATAAGCAGGGCGGGGGCTCTGCATGCACTCTCTCAAGTCACTCCACTTCTCTGGATTTCAGAGTTGAGCTAATGGGGCTTTACTTAGCCAATCCCAGAACACTTCATCTTGGCAAAATGAAAGAACAAGAATATATAAACTATTGACAGATTTTTTTTTTCATGGCTCCAAAATAATTTGCATCGTGGATTATCATTTCAGCTGTCTCTGTCAGCAAGTAACCTTAATGAGTACCATCTTGTGATTTACCGCCAAGTCACATTTTTTGGCAAATGTTTTCCTATAAAATATTTAAGGCTCCATCTGACTTTGGGTCTTTGGGAGAGATTATGTTTCCTCTAATGTCTGATGCATTCTCTAGGGTTTTGGCCACAGCGCTGCCAGTGTGAATGCTGCTGACGGGAAACTATGAGCTCCAGGGTGCTGGCAGCTTGTCACCCTCACCCCCACCCCACTTAACAGACTTTTACATCCACTGGAAAAGGTGCAATTTTCTGCAAAGTTGAAATAATTGCAAAACTGTTTTTCAGTTCCCTCTATTTTTTTTTTCTCCTTTGAAAGCTAGAAGTCAAATGAAAAAAATCCAAATACCAAAATGATTAAGAAAGGTTTAGTTTAAAAAGCCATCTTAGTCCCAGCCTGAGGTCAAGAGCCAAAAAGGGGCTGTATGGGCCCTGAATAGGAAGGCTCTGTCCCTTCAAGAATGTTGGGTGAAACCCTGAGGCCTTCCAGCAAGAGGAGACAGAAGTTGGATTCGAAACAGGCCAGACACCATGTGGACCCTGGGGTGGGTGGGGTGACTGACTTCACAGTCCTGCAAGGCTAAACGGGCTTCTCTGAATTCCCTGCTCCAGGCTGAGGGAAGCTGATCCCGGGGACTAGGGTGCTGGCATTTACACTGGCAGGAGCTGAGCTTCCTAAGTCTCAGGTTTCCCAGAACCATCTGACTTATTGACATTACACTTCAGGACACAAACTGAGAGCGCCTGAGAAGCTGTGCTTATTTTTTTTTTAGGGTTTCGGCAGCTTTTACACACACATACCCACACATACACATATCTTTCTGCAAAGAGAACATTGTATTTATATATTTTAACAAGTCTCCCTGGTTTCTCTGCCATGCATTTTTAAGTTAGCTATTCTGGAGGTCGAAAGAAGTCAACCTCTGGATATGCTGCAATTGTGCAGACTCAACCCCAGGGCCGTAACACTTGTGAAACTGCATACCAGTTGTGCATCTCTGCACCCATGGATCAAGAGCACACAGCTTCTGTCAAGGGGTCAAAGGGTTTTAAGGTATTTAAGAGCCTCAGCAAGTTGTTAAAATTTAGATGCTGTGGCAGGGATTAACTTCTATTGCCTGCAATATTCCTGAAGGATGACAGTTGAGGTTATTCACCAATGTCTCCTCATCTAGAAAAACACAACACATACATATACCCAAAATCAGGCTCATAAGCAATATTTTTGTTTTCTGAGAAAAAATTTTTGTAATATGGAATAATGTTCTTATACCCCACTCACTACTTAGTTATTAACATTTTCCCTTAAGGCTTTAAGGGTTTTTTTCTTTCTTTTTAAAATTTTTTGGCCATCCTCCAAGGCATATGGGATCTTAGTTCCTCAACCAGGGATCAAAGCTGCACCCCCTGCATTGGAAGCACAGAGTCTTAACCCCTGGCCCACCAGGGAAGTCCTTTTAAGGTTTGTTTGCTTGTTTTCAAATAAAAGAGAAAAACCATTAGAGATAAAATTTGGTTCCTAGTCAAATTCTTCTTTCCAAAAGTAACTGCAATGATGAATATAACATGTATCCCTTCAGCTCACTGTTTAAAGTTTGTACCTCAATGTAGCCCTGAACAATATATATTAATAGCATTCCTTTTATATTTTAAATGGTATCATCCTGAATGCATCAGTCTGCAACTTATTCTCTTTCCTTAAAATTGTACTTTAAAATCTATCCATACTGACATATGAAAATCTAGTTCCTGCCTTTGCATTTGCTATTTTGTACTTTAACATTTCAATGTACCACATTTTATGTATTCATCACTGATGGATACTGATTGTTTTTAATTTCTTGGTCTCATAAACAATGCAGCACTGCATCTCCTTGAATGAATCTCCTTGTGAGAGTGTCTTTCTAGGGTGGAGACTGAGAAGCAGAACTGCTGACCCACAGGGCATGTGCCTCTGTGAATTAATAAAGTACTGCCCAATGGGTCTCCAGATTGCAGTAGAGCAATTTCATTCCTCCAGCAGCCTGTGAGATCACAGGAATATTTTCCACTGGGGACTCAGATGGGAATGTTCCTGGTCTGACAGCTTCTGCCTCTTTCCACCTTTCTGTGTTCAGATTGCTCCAAGCATGGAGATGGGAGCCTTCCGAAATAAAGGCTTTGTGGCAGGGCGGGGCAGGAATCTTTTCTCAGTTTCGATCCATGAGGCTCTGTTAACTTGCCATGACCTATACCATGGAGTTGTGCCCCGGCCTTTCTGTTTAGATGTTTTAGCTTTTACTTCTCCTGACTTGATAAAACAAGTGAGAACTCTTCATCCACTCATACCTATGCCCTAAGCTGACCCGACCCAAGGGCCTGACACTGCCCAGAGAAGGACCAAGGATCACGCTGGTTTGACCTTGAGCTACCTCAGGTCAATCTTGCTTCCTGGCCCGGCTTGTCCGTTTATCACACTAGCATTTATGGAGCACCTGGACAAGAGAGCACAAGATACACCACACAATGCTCTGCAGCGGTGGTTGCCATCTGTTGGGCAGGTACTGGCAGCTCAGGTTCTTATCTCAACCAGTCCTTCCAGCAGGCCTATGAAGAAGGTACTGTTATTATCTCCTTTTTACAGGGCAGGACACGGAGACTCTGAGTTCAGGATGACCTCATGTGCCCAGGCATAGCTAGGATTCCAGCCCACATCTCTTTGTCTCCAAAGTGGTAGGACGAGTTCTCTGTGCAGCTGGGGTGAGAAGTCACATTGGTTAAGGGGAAGAGAAGAGAAGGCAGAAAGGAAGTGCCATTGGAGGGCTAGAAGGTCTAGAAGGCTGCTTCATATTTTATTGGGAAAGGATGGTGGGATGCATAGCGGGTGAACAGATATGAGGTGGGAAAAAGAGGCATGTGTTTGGGGAATGGGGAACGACTGGAGCAGAGGAAACTGGAGGAGTGGAGCCGGACATAAACCAGGAAAACAGGCTGCATTCTGATCACAGTAGGGGATGAGTCCCTGGAGGCTTGGGCTGCGGACTGATGGGATCAGAGACAGAAGCAATAAAAAGAATGGAACTGTGGGGGAAGCCCAGAGTCTGTGGGAGAGGAGCTGGGAGGGCAGGGAGACGCTGAGGACTCACATGCTCACATCCATTCTAACCAGAACCGTGAGGCTGGAAAACTAGAGACAGCAACTCACACGTTTCCCAGTAGCTCAGCTTCTAGACAAGGATCCATTCTGCTGAACACAAGGCACAGAGACAACGTGGGACTGGGGTCACTTGCTTCCGGGTCGGAGGACTGCTGCAGTAAAAGAAATCACTTTCTAATTCTTGACAGAGTTAGGAGGATTCCAGGAGTTGGGTGTTGTTCCCAGAAGCTCTGTTTCTAATGTCTTTGTCAGGTTTTTCAACGCTTCGTTAGCCACCTACACCTGAATTCTGCTCAAACTAGCTTGAGTGGCTTCCATATCTGCAAAAAAACCCTAAATAAGACAGATGGAAGCAACAGGAATGGAAGGAAGAAGAGTGAGTGTACACATTTCAGAGGTAGAAATGGGCAGGATGGAATAGATCTTTGGGCTTGGGATTGGAGGAAATCATCAGAGTTGATGCTGAGGTCTCATGCAATGATGTGGGGAGTGATGGGGTCATTAACAGCCCTAAACACTGGATTTGGAGAAGCTGACTCTAACCTAGAACTTTGGGGAAGACCTAAATTTAGGGAGGGGCTTCCCAGGTAGCTCAGTGGTAAAGAATTCGCTTGCAGTGCAGGAGACTCAGGTTCAATCACTGGGTTGGGAAGATCCCCTGGAGAAGGGAATGGCGACCCATTCCAGTATTCGTGCCTGGAGAATTCTATGGACAGAGGAGCCTGGGGGGCTACAGTCCATAGGATCACAAAGAGTCAGACCTGACTGAGCAGCTTTCACTTTCACTTAACTTTGGTGGTGGGAAAAAGAGTTGGTTAGGATGGAATCACCTGTTGAGAAGCCTCTTTCCAGTGGAAGCTGGAGTTCCAAGAGGTCAGAATCTTTCCTAGTCTACTTACCATCATAAACTCTAGGACTGACTCAGTGCTTGAAATATCATAGATACTCAAGAAGTATTTGCTGGGTAGCCAGGTTAGGGATCCAAAGTGCAACAAGAATTATGGAAAGAAAACATTTTTAGAGAATGAGGATAGGAAATAGTGTAGGAGGGATAAAAGAGGTTGAGAAGTAAGAAAAAAATCCCGCCAGGTCTGACAACTGGTGATGGATAAAAAAAGACATTTAAAAGTTTTTCTAAAAATAAGGCTTCTGAAAAAAATGAAGAAAAACATACATGCAGAAAGCACACATCATGCATGTATAGATGGTGAATTATTACAGACTGTAACCACCTTCCAGATCAAAAACCAGAATATTCCCAGCATATCCAAAGCCTCCCTCACCATCACTAACTTCATTACTTATTTCATGTTACTCACCATCATTAACCTTCACTGTAAGGGAAACCACTGTCTTGAGTGCTAACATCATAGATTCATTTTGCCCATTTTGAGCTTTTTATTTATTTTTATTTTTTGCCTGCACTGCATGGTGCATAGAATCTTAGAACCCCTGCCCTCTGCAATGGAACTATGGATTCTTAACCACTGGACTGCCAGGAAGGTCCTCATTTTGTGCTCCATACAGAGTCATATGTGGTATATTCAGTTGTGCCTGGCTTTTTTTGCTCAAAATTATGTTTGTGAAATTCATCCGTGTTGTTGCATGTGGCAGTGGTTTATTCCTTTTCATCACCGTATAGTATTCCACAGTGTGAATGTACCAAATGGTTTATCTGCTCTATTGTTGATGGACATTTAGCTTGCTTCCTGCTTTTGATGATTAATAAAACCACTATAAACATTCTTATATAGCTCTTTTGGAATACTTACCTCTGCACTTATATTAGGTCATATCTAGAAGTGAAATTGATGGAATATAGGTTCTGAATATATTCAATTTTAGTAAATACCATTAAACAGCTTTCAAAAGTAGCTGGATTAATTTATACAGTCAGTCCTCTGTATACAAATACAGATTTTGGTATCCATGGGGCTGCTGGAACCAATCCCCTGTGGATACTAAACAATGACTGTACTCCATCCAGTAATTGTACTTGACAGTTGTTCTGTATTTTCTCCAAAAACGATTAGTGCTTTTTTAATGTTCTGTTTAAGAAATCTTACCTAACTTTGAATCATGCAGCTAATCTTCTATTTTGGAAGATTTATTGTTTTATCTTTCACTTAGATCAATAATATGCTTGGGGTTGATATTTATACATGTTTTGAAGTAGGAGGTCAAGATTAATGTGTATTCCACTTGGACAACCAATTGGCCCAGCATCAATTACTAGAGACGATGCTTCCTTTCCCCCTTGCTCTGCAGAACTGTCTCTAACACATATTGCATGCTTATGTATGAGTCTGATTATGGGCTATCTGTTCTAAAATTTTGACCCTGCCATTTACCCTGGTCTTACAACTTTTCTCTCTTAAAATTTTTCATTCTCTGTTCCAAGAAGCAGATATTAGTAATCAGTTATGCTTCCAATTTTCAATGAATGCTGAGATTTATAATAAATGTTACATGTTGGATTGTTCAACTGGGAATTGTGTTTCCTAGAATTCTTTTCTCTGTGTGATTCTGGGTGGAGTTAGCCAAAAGTGAAGTTGCGAGAGATTCAGGGAGCAGCAATGAAGCAGGCACCATGATGGCCTCAAGGTCAGCAATGGGGAGAGATGACGAGAGCCAGCCGAGATGTGCACGCAGGCTCCAGTGCGCCCCACTCTCCCC
Source organism: Cephalophus harveyi (assembly GCA_006410635.1). Taxonomy (NCBI): domain Eukaryota; kingdom Metazoa; phylum Chordata; class Mammalia; order Artiodactyla; family Bovidae; genus Cephalophus; species Cephalophus harveyi. The sequence goes on from SJYT01007989.1 coordinate 1,341,853, forward strand.
GACTCTGCATCCAGCTCTCCCTCCTGCCTGGGACTCTGCCAAGAGCAGCACCGCCAGGCCAGCCAGCAGATGCTGTGAACACACAGAGGTGTGTCATGAAGATCTCAGACTCCTCCCTAGACTTCAGCTCCAGCTCCCCAACCCCACCCCATCCCACTCCAGCAGCTGGACGTGCCTGAGCTCCAGACTTTCCTGTGACCAGGGGCTGGTTAGTGATTTCCTCTGATTCTTCAACTCCCCACTCCAGATCTTTATTTCCCCAGCTCTTCCCCAAATTGGGTAAGGTCCATTTCCTATAATAAATTCTTTATCCCATAGCTCACAGAGATTTTGCTTCTTCTGATGGAACCCTGACTGATCCACACATGTTGAAATAATCAACACAACATAACAGAGGCAAGCTTGAAATTTGCACTTGGTAAAATCTGCAACTGATGGAAAACTGAAGAACTGCGTGACGGGATTCTGGGCTGACAACACTGGCAATGTGATCACAATGCTGATTTCGAATTTAAGACCTTGAAGCTGGCTGACTCACCTCTTTGCTTGTTATTCCTCCATCCCACCCCTAACAAGCTTGGATCATTCCCTTTCTATACGCCCACTTCTATCTTTCCCTCCAGACTGTAAACTCATCTGCCAGGCTCCTCTGTCAGTGGAATTTTCCAGGCAAGAATACTGGAGTGGGCTTCCATTTTCCTGCTCCAGGGGACCTTCCTGATCAGGGATCGAACCTGCATCTCCTGCGTCTCCTGCGTGGCAAGCAGATTCTTGACCTCCTGAGTCATCAGGGAAGCCCGGATTCATTCAGGGGCTTGTCACATTCCTCTTTGACTGAAGTGAAATGTAAACCCAACACCAGGAGGGAGTAAATTGGAAGGGAGAACTCACAGTTAAGGCATTGGCACTTGACTTGGGCCTAAATGTATGAATGGAACCTGAGTGGGCAGGAAGAGAGGGAACAAGAACCAGTGATGTTTATCTGGGGATTAGGTGCCAAGCACTGTGCTAATGAGAACTTTATGACTTAACTTACTCATTCTCACATCACCTGGATGAAGCCAGTGTTAATCATATCCTCATTTTATAGATGGGGAAACTGGGAATCAGGGTAACCCATTACCACATTCCCCTACTAATATCCAGACAGAAACTAGTGATGGGTTTGATTTGTCTTAGAATTTAAGAAGAGCCCTTCCTTAGGAGTGGTAACTGCAAAACTTTGGTGTGATCCTTGAATATACAAGGGAGGCCTGGAACGGGAGGAGGGAAAGAGAGAGAGAGAGGCATGAGGTGGTGGTAGTTTCTGCGTTGTACTGCTTTGTTTTTCCTGAGAGATGAAAAAGAAGAAGGAGGTGGAGAGGTTACATAACCTGGCACAAGGCAGCAGAAATGCCTGATGAGTGTTTTTTAAGAACATGCCCAAGGAGGCCATGAAGGATGGCTAATGTTTACTTAAAACATGTCCAATTTTCTGTGATACAAATTCTTCCATCTTCCTGAATTTTTCATAAAAACAAACGTCTGCCATATTCACAAAGATGTGTCAGTGTGAATCTATAGGAAATGGCTGAGTCTCAAGTCTGGGTTATACGAAACTGTGAGATGAGCCCCAAACCAAACTAACTAACGGAAGCAGAAGGTCAAAATAAAGGGTAACTCAGAACTTAGGTCCCCTGGGAACTTGTAGAAATGTTAGACAAGGCATGGGGCTTCTCAGAGTCTGTGGGATGGGGCATTTGAGACAATCTTAAGGGGCAAGAAGGCTGCATTTGACACTTTCATCCTTTTAAGGATCTGGGTGAGTGTACTCAGCCTGGAGGCAGGAGCTATGAGCTGCATTTGGGGAAGGTCTGGTAGTAAGGTGTGCCTGGAGGGTGGGGCTAGGGTGGACTGCTGTAGGAGGTCAAGATGGGAAAGATATAGTCCCCATCCTCATCAACTGATTAAATAGCATCAACATATATCTGGGGGTCCAAAATGTAGAGATAAAAGCAGGGGAGAGGAATACGAGCTAGTATCTCATTCAGTGGGTGGTGGATCCCTTTCAAAGTCTACTCACCATTTAGTTGTGTTGAATGACATTTGGTAGTGAAGCCTTTGAAAGTAGTCAAAAGGATGGGTGTATACAACGTGAACAAAGGCACCAGCCATCTGCATCAGCCATTTCCCCCCATAATCCCTCCAAATCCTACCCTTGGAACTGCCCCCTCTGCCTTCCTGAATATTGATTAAATTAGTATAAGGAATAAGGAAATCCAGGACCTTCTGATCAGGGACTTCATTATTTTAAAATATTTTTATCTTTGGGTATTTTTTAGAATTAGATCAAACTGATCTCTCAGTGTTAATGATCTCCCTGTGAAAGACCAAGTCAACCCATGTTTATTGACCATGGCAGGCACTAGGGTTCCTGAGAGAGCCAAGACCTAGACTCATTCTTGACAGTGACTCACAAGAACCCGGGCATGACTTCTAAATATAGTGACCTGGTGAAACAGAGTCTTGGAGAAATGTTCCACATTCAAGCTTTATACCACTCTTTCCTCCACTTGACCCTATAGATTACAGCACGCCAGGTTCCCTTGTCCTCCACTATCTTCTGGAGTTTGCTCAAATTCATGTCCATTGAGTTGGTGATGCTATCTAATGACCTCATCCTCTGCCAACCTCTTCTCCTTTTGCCTTCAATCTTTCCCAGCATTGGAGTCTTTTCCAATGCGTCAGCTCTTCGCATTAGGTGGCCAGAGTATTGCAGCTGCAGCTGCAGCATCAGTCCTTCCAATGAATGAACATTCAGGGTTGATTTCCTTTAGGATAGACTGGTTTGATCTCCTTGCAGTCCATGGGGCTCTCAAGATTCTCTTCCAGCACCACAATTCAAAAGCATCAGTTCTTCAGGGCTCAACCTTTATGGTCCAGCTCTCATATCTGCATGTGACTACCGGAAAAACCTTACCTTTGACTATACAGATACCTTTGTCAGTAAAGTGATGTCTCTGCTTTTTAATACATTGTCTAGGTTTGTCATAGTTTCCCTTCCAAGGAGCTAGTGTCTTTTAATTTCATGGCTGCAGTCGCCATCTGCAGTGATTTGGGAGCCCCCAAAAATAAAACCTGCCACTGCTTCTGTCACACCTGCCTTGTGCTGGGTACCAAAACCACAGCAAGAACTAACTTGTCTCCCTTTCCAGGCTCACGGAGACGTCATCGTCTTTTCTGAGATTTCTGAGAATCCCCAGGGGCCTCATGTCTCCAGCCTGTGCTTCTGAAACAGGGTGGATTCACAGATGGGCTCACTACCATCCCACCTGGCCCCTGTTTAGACTAGCAAACCAGACCTGAAACTCTGCCCCTCTCCATAGCCACCACTGAAAGCCCCTCTCACAGTATGTGTGTGGGGGTGTGCCTGCAGGGGCGTGTGCAGCAGAGTCTGCTGGTGGCTTGGTAAAACGGACGGGTCTGACTCTAACACTCGCCCTTCACGACAGCAGATGACACCAAGGGGACTTGTTCACGAGTCCTCCAGGTGCCTGGGACGCCAGGCTCCTTGCTTCCTCTCCTCTCTCACTCCCCCTCTTTCCTTCTTCTGACCTAAAGTTCAAGCTCATCCCCCTTGATTATGTGGAAAAATGCAGCTCTCCTCTGCCCCTACCCTTGGCGCCTGCCTCCCTGTGCCCTGCGAGGGACCTGGCTGACACAGTCAAGTCAAGCGCTTCCTCAGACGCCGTCTTCCGGCCATGGACTGACTGGTGCGGTCGTTTCTAAAGGTGTCCACAGACCCTCTGAGACCTCTCCTTCCAGCGGCTGGCACCTAATTCCCCTCCCCGGCAGTGGGAGCTGACGCCGCTGGCTCACTTCCCGCGAATGAAACGGTGGCAGGAGGGACACGCGACTTCCCAGGTGAGCACATAACAGGCTCGGTGGCTTCCTCCTCCCTCTCAGCTCACTCACCCTGGACCAGGCCGCCTGCCGTGTCAAAGGACACGCGAGAGAAACCTCACTCTTCTCTTTCTCCACTACTAACTCCTCCCACCAGATACAGTCCCGGTTTACAGTGCAGAGCGTGGTAGGCGTCGGCGCAGGGCGAGGCGCTGGGTCACAGCCGAGGAGACACAATCAATATCCAGGGGACCAAGTGCGGGGGAGAAGGGCACAGGCTCTGGAGTCACAAAAACCTGGATTTGAGTCTTAACTCTGCCTCTTATCATCAGATCCCTTTAGCTTCTGAAGCATCAGTTTGCTAACCTATAAAATGGGGCATTATCCCCTTCAGAGAGATACTATGCGGAGTAAGTGGGCTGAGGCACAGTTAGGTTGGGTATCAGGCCTGGCCCAATGTGAGCACTCCTCGGTGGTAATAGCTATGATGAGGGTGAGGACTGGTTCAGGACCTACTGTGTGTGCATCAGGCTCAGTGGTAGCTGTATTACACACATTTTTCATATCATTAATATGATATCTTAATCTTCACCCACCAACTCAACTAGTTGATAAGCTGCAGCGGTTGAATAGTATCTGCAACCCCCTCCCAAAGATGTCCAAATGAGAAGTTCAGATACCTGTGACTAGTGACCTTATTTGGGAACAGATGTAATTTTTTTTGTAATGTAATTTTTTTTTTTTTGCAGATGTAATTAAGTTAGGGATCTTGAAATGACATCATTTTAACTTTAGGCCCTAAATTTCATGGTGGGTGTCTATAAGAGAAAGGAGAAGGAGATCTGAGACCCAGAGAAGGGAAGATGGCCACGAGAAGATGGAAATAGAGATGGGACTTATGTAGCCACAAACCAAGAAGTTCAGAGCTGGAAGGATTCTCCCCTGAGGCCTTGTTCGGCTTTGCTGACACCTCAAGTCTAACCTCTGGCCCCTAGAATTATGAAGAGAATGAATTTCTACTGTTTCGGGCTGACTTTGTGGCCATTTGTTACAGCAGCCCTGGGAAACTAATACATATGTTATCACCTAACTTTTCAGATGAGGAAATGAAAGGGAGCTAACTTGCTTAGGGTATGTTTTTATGCAAAGTGCTAAATTACACTAGATAAACATGAAGCTGCTGCTGCTGCTGCTAAGTCGCTTCAGTCGTGTCTGACTCTGTGCGACCCCATAGACGGCAGCCCACCAGGCTCCCCGTCCCTGGGATTCTCCAGGCAAGAGCACTGGAGTGGGTAAGCATGAAGCAGCAGCTGCTGTTGCTAAAGAGAAACGATCAGGAGCGAACAGAGAAAAATTAGCACAAATGTGCAGTTCCGGGTCTCCATTGGAGGAACCATACCATTTCACTTAAAGTGTTCCTTCTCACAAATAACAGAGCTTGTTTAATTAGGTCAAGAGAAACCCTCTCAGAAGGAAAAAGCTGGCAAAACAGAACTCAGGATGACATGTAAAATAGCTGCACACAGCTCTGTGGAAGAGACCAGACCAGCCAGAACCAGCCCTGAAGACTGATGATTAGACCCTCGGGAGATTTTGAGCAGATTAAATTAATAGAGCAATTAGGGGCCAGGAAGCCACTTAAGTCTCTTAAAATCTAGGAATCCAAGGGGAAAATTTCAGGACAATTAGGTTTGTAGGAAGGACTCAGGTCACAAACTTTAATTTCTCTTTGTTTGGTTTCTTTTTAGATGCTGAAATGGCAGGTCTGAAGAGCAAGAAATAATCACAGATTCCTTCTGAAGTGCAAACAGCAAGGAATCATTAACTTTAAAGATCCACCCATTTCCCAAGGAGCCATGCCTGATCTTGAGGGTTTAATCCACTGACACAAGGGGAAGATTTCGCCTAACCTACACCATTACCTTCCCAAAGGGCTTCTCTTGACTTTCTTTTCAAAAAGAAATTTGCACTTTTCATAGCTGCAAAAACAACAAATGCTCAATGTACAAAAGTTGGAAAACTTGAATAGGCACAAAAGAAAATAAAAGGAGAAAATAAGTGCCTTAATCTACCTCCAACATACTAAAATATTTTCTCCTGGTATTTTACATATAGATACAGATACATAGCTATCTGTATAGCCATATATAAAAGATATACTTTTATATATATATATTTATATATTTTAAAAAATATATATAAAAGCAAGAGAGTTCCAGAAAAACATCTGCTTCATTGACTATGCCAAAGCCTTTGACTGTGTGGATCACAACCAACTATGGACAATTCTTAAAGGGGATGGGAATACCAGACCACCTTACCTGCCTCCTGAGAAATCTGTATGCAGGTCAAGAAGCAACAGTTAGAACCGGACATGGAACAACAGACTGGTTCCAAATTGGGAAAGGAGTACATAAAAGCTGTATATTGTCACCCTGCTTATTTAACTTATATGCAGAGTACATCATTCGAAATGCCAGGCTGGATGAAGCACAAGCTGGAATCAAGACTGCTGGGAGAAATATCAATAACCTCAGATACACAGACGACACCACCACTATGGCAGAAAGCAAAGAGGAACTAAAGAGCCTCTTGATGAAAGTGAAAGAGGAGAGTGAAAAAGGTGGCTTAAAATTCAACATTCAAAAAACTAAGATCATGGCATCTGGTCCCACCACTTCATAACAAAGAGATAAGGAAACAATGGAAATAGGGACAGACTTTCTTTCCTTGGGCTCCAAAATCCCAAGATTTTAATGGCTAGCCATGAAATTAAAAGACACTCGCTCCTTGGAAGAAAAGCTATGACCAACTTAGACAGCATATTAGAAAGCAATGACATTACTTTGCCGACAAAGGTCTGTCTAGTCAAAGCTACGGTTTTTCCAGTAGTCATGTATGGATGTGAGAGCTGGACTATAAAGAAAGCTGAGCTCCAAAGAATTGATGCTTTTGAACTATGGTGTTGAAGAAGACTCTTGAGAGAGAGTCAGGAAATCAGTCCTGAATATTCATCAGAAGGACTGATGCTGAAGCAGAAACTTCAATACTTTGGCCACCTGATGCAAAGAACTGACTCACTGGAAAAGATCCTGATGCTGGGAAAGACTGAAGGCAGGTGAAGAAGGGGAGGACACAGGATGAGATGGTTGGAAGGCTTCACTGACTCGATGGACATGAGTTTGACCAAGCTCCAAGAGTTGGTGATGGACAGGTAAGCCTGGCATGCTGCAGTCCATGGGGTCGCAAGAGTCGGACACGACTTAGCGATTAAACCACCACCACCAGCCACTCAACAACAACAACAGATAAAAATATATAATTCAAAACCAAGTGGACCATAGCTGCTCCTGCATGTTCATGGGGTGGGGTGGGGTGAGGAGATGAAGGTGAGGGTGTATGCATATTTACGGAGAAAAACAGCTAATATTTAACAGTATTTACTTTGTGCCAAATATTCTAAGCATTTTGTACATATTAAATCTAAGAAACTTCTGCCTACGACCAAGTCCAAACATACTCTTCTGTATTTAATTCATTTAATTCTCAGCGACCCTCTTAAATGTTAGCGCCACCCCCATTTTGTATAAAAGGAAACTGAGGCACGTGGAGACGAGTGCCCCAAAGGTTAGAGCTGGCAGGCGAGCGGCGGGGCGGGATTTTTCCTGCCTACCCAGAGAGCCAGCATCATTCACTGCTTCCTTCCTCTTAGAGACAGGCAGTCGGGAGGGACTCACGGTTCAGAGTCACGATTCGTTGGTATCTTCCGTCCCAGACTGACGTCTGCCAGAGTCACCAAGGAGTCTCAGTTGGTAATATTGGGGTGGGGAGCACACGGTAACTAGAGGGTGGGGAAATTGAAGCCAAAAGCGCCTAGAGGAGGGGCGGGCCCTGATCTGGTGCCGCCCTGTGATCGGCAGCCCACGGCCGCGGCCACGCCCATAGCCACGCCCACGGCCAAGAGCGGCCCTCCGCGGTCCGAGCTTGGGCTGGAGGTGCCCGAGATGCTTGCAGTAGGACAGTTAGCCATGCAGCACTCTGGATCTTAAGAAAAGCCTGCCACACGCTCATTTGCCTAGTGCAGGTGGTTTGGAGAAATTCAGGGACATAAGTGAATCCCACGTCTGCGCCGGGGCGCGCTGAGAGAGAGGCCGCAGGCAGCTGTGAGCTCCTGGGCATCGGGATTAGTCTTTACAGGACTGTGTACACTGTCCTTTTCACAGACACGGACTAGAGGATACAACCTGTTCTGTCTCAAGCTCAGAGGACTGAATGATCTCACCCAACATCTGAAAAAGACATATTCTTTCATCCATGCATATACAGACATGCTTTCTGTAACATGTGTATGTTATATACTACATATATGACACAAAGCATGTATGAGTAGATATGTAAATAATTTACAAAAAGTGACATCACACAGAATGTAATAAATCTATATATATACATTTGTGAGATAATTGCATTATATAACAACACATTATATAAAAGGTACACAACAAAATACATTTTATACATTAGATATACAAGCACATATTGATATAATTTTTACTAAAATTTAATATTACATATGCTTTTAATCTTTCCCATTAAACTTTTCTTTTTGCAGAAATAGGGCATTATTATATATACAATTTTGTGGGACTATACTGTGACCATTTTCTCATTAATATTCTTTTAAATATGATTGTTATATACTTTTACATGCTATGTGGAGGCATTATAATTTGCTTAGCCAGTCTCCAGTTTGGTTCTTTGGGCTGTTCTGAGTTTCTGTTAAATAATGCTGCTAATAAACTTTCTCCTAAATGGACCTATGATTTGATACGTAGTACCTGTACCAGTTAGGGCCTGACAGGAAACAGGTGGCATGGCAAAACTGGGTAATTGAGGGAAGTCTAATAAAATTACGACGTACAAATGTGTGAAACCTGCCAGGGATGGTGCAGTGCTGGGGGATATTACCATCTCCAGGCCAGAGGGGGCGGGGAGGGAGCAGTTACCAGAACCTGCAGAGGTGGGTGTTTGGGGAGGGTTATGGGATAGGGAGTGTGGCCTTGGTGCAGAGATGCACCAAGCCCAGGCAGCCGCAGAAGCCAAAGAAACAGTGCCCTCACTTTCTTCCCATCCTCCCAACTCCTTCCCATGACTCTAACTAGCACCACCTAGCCAGAGGCCAGTCCACACAAGTCAGCCCCCAGGGACACAGAAGGCTAGAGAAGAGTAGACAGTGGATCTGGAGAAGCAAACCGAGCTTAATATGCCATAAAGAAATATATTAACAATTTCGTACCCAATAACAGTGTAGAAAGCACCTATTTCTCCATAATACCCTTGTAGCTACTGGGCATTACCACTTGTAGGGGGTTGTCAACAATAATTACCACTTATAAGGGGAAGCCCAAGGACTTCCCTGGTGGATAGGAATCCACCTGCCAATGCAGGGGACACAGGTTCAATCCCTGGTCAGGAAAGATTCTACATGCCACAAAGCAACTAAACACACGCACCTCAACTACTGAGCTAGACCCTGGAACTACTGAAGACACCTAGACCCACGTGTCTAGAGCCCCGTACTTGGTAACAGGAGAAGCCACTGTAGTGAAAAGCCGGTGCACTGTAGAGTAGCCCCCGCTTGCTGCAACCAGAGAAAGCCCTCATGCAGCAAAGAAGACCCAGTGCAACTAAAATAAATGAATAAACAGCTAACTAATTTAAAAACAAACAACAGAACAATATCAGGTCCAAATCCCTGAAACTTCTTAGTGTTACCTTACATCTGTGTGCTCAGTAGCTCAGTTGTGTCCAGCTCTTTGCAATCCCATGGACTGTATGTAGCTCTGTCTATGGAATTCTCCAGGCAAGAATACTGGAGTGGGTTACCATTCCCTCCTCCAGGGGATCTTCTTAACCCAGGGATCAAACCTGAGTTTTTTACATCTCCTGCATTGGCAGGCAGACTCTTTACCATTCAGTTCAGTTCAGTTCAGTCACTCAATTGTGTCCAACTCTTTGTGACCCCATGAACTGCAGCACGCCAGGCCTCCCTGTCTATCACCAACTCCTGGAGTTTACCCAGACTCATGTCCATCGAGTTGGTGACACCATCCAACCATCTCATCCTCTGTCGTCCCCTTCTCCTACTGCCATCAATCTTTCCCAACATCAGGGTCTTTTCAAATGAGTTAGCTCTTTGCATCAGGTGGCCAAAGTATTGGAGTTTCCAATGAACACCCAGGACTGATTTCCTTTAGGATGGACTGGTTGGATATCCTTGCAGCCCAAGGGACTCTTAAGAGTCTTCTCCAACACCACAGTTCAAAGCATCAATTCTTTGGCACTCAGCTTTCTTTATAGTCCAACTCTCACATCCATACATGCCTACTGGAAAAACTATAGCCTTGACTAGACGGACCTTTGTTGACAAATAATATCTCTGCTTTTTAATATGCTGTTTATGTTGGTCATAACTTTCCTTCCAAGGAGTAAGAGTATTTTAATTTCATGGCTGCAATCACCATCTGCAGTGATTTTGGAGTCCAAAAACATAAAGTCAGCCACTGTTTCCACTGTTTCCCCATCTATATCCCATGAAGTGATGGGACCAGATGCCTTGATCTTTGTTTTCTGAATGTTGAGCTTTAAGCCAACTTTTTCACTCTCCACTTTCACTTTCATCAAGAGGCTTTTTAGTTCTTCCTCACTTTCTACCATAAGGGTGGTGTCATCTGCATATCTGAGGTTATTGATATTTTTCCTGGCAATCTTGATTCCAGCTTGTGCTTCATCCAGCCCAGCGTTTCTCATGATGTACTCTGCATAGAAGTTAAATAAGCAGAGTGACAATATACAGTCTTGATGTACTCCTTTTCCTATTTGGAACCAATCTGTTGTTCCATGTCCAGTTCTAACTGTTGCTTCCTGACCTGCATACAGGTTTCTCAAGAGGCAGGTGAGGTGGTCTGGTATTTCCATATCTTTCAGAATTTTCCAGTTCATTGTGATCCACACAGTCAAAAGCTTTGGCATAGTCAATAAAGCAGAAGTAGATGTTTTTCTGGAACTCTCTTGCTTTTTCCATGATCCAACAGATGTTGGCAATTTGATCTCTGGTTCCTCTGCCTTTTCTAAANCTAGTGGCTTTCCCTACTTTCTTCAATTTGAGTCTGAATTTGGCAATAAGGAGTTCATGATCTGAGCCACAGTCAGCTCCTGGTCTTGTTTTTGTTGACTGTATAGAGCTTCTCCATCTTTGGCTGCAAAGAATATAATCAATCTGATTTCGGTGTTGACCATCTGGTGATGTCCATGTGTAGAGTCTTCTCTTGTGTTGTTGGAAGAAGGTGTTTGCTATGACCAGTGTGTTCTCTTGGCAAAACTCTATTAGCCTTTGCCCTGCTTCATTCTGTACTCCAAGGCCAAATTTGCCTGTTACTCCAGGTGTTTCTTGACTTCCTACTTTTGCATTCCAGTCCCCTATAATGAAAAGGACATCTTTTTTGGATGTTAGTTGTAAAAGGTCTTGTAGGTCTTCACAGAACTGTTCAACTTCAGCTTCTTCAGCATTACTGGGTGGGGCATAGACTTGGATTACCGTGATATTGAATGGTGAGTGATCTTGGAAACCAACAGAGATCATCTGTCGCTTTTGAAATTGCATCCAAGTAGTGCATTTCGGACTCTTTTGTGGACTATGATGGCTACTCCATTTCTTCTAAGGGATTCTTGCCCACAGTAGTAGATATAATGGTCATCTGAGTTAAATTCACCCATTCCAGTCCATTTTAGTTCGCTGATTCCTAGAATGTCGACGTTCACTCTTGTCATCTCCTGTTTGACCACTTCAAATTTGCCTTGATTCATGGACCTAACATTCTAGGTTCCTATGCAATATTGCTCTTTATAGCATCGGACCTTGCTTCTATCACCAGTCATATCCACAACTGGGTGTTGTTTTTGCTTTGGCTCCATCCCTTCATTCTTTCTGGAGTTATTTCCCCACTGATCTCCAGTAGCATATTGGGCACCTAATGACCTGGGGAGTTCATCTTTCAGTGTCCTATCTTTTTACTTTTTCATACTGTTCATGGGGATCTCAAGGCAAGAATACTGAAGTGGTTTGCCATTCCCTCCTCCAGTGGACCACATTCTGTCAGACCTCTCCACCATGACCCGCCCGTCTTGGGTTGCCCCGCGGGCATGGCTTAGTTTCATTGAGTTAGACAAGGCTGTGGTCCATAAAAGCCCATAAATAAGTAAATAGAAAAACAAATAATCTAAAAACAAACAAAACAATATCAGGTCCGAATCCCTGAAACATCTAAGCCTTTACCTTATATAGAAGAAAGGTATGTGCAGATTTGATTACTTTAAGGATCTGGAGATGGAGAGATTATTCTGAATTATCCAAGTGGACACCATGAATGTTTGTATAAGACAAAAGCAGAGGGATATTTGACAGAGAGCAGAGATAGGAGTCAAGTGGCCACAGGAAAGCCAGTGGCCATCAGAAGCTTCAAGAGGCAAGGAACGGATTGTCCCTTGAGTCTCCAGAGTGAGTATGGCTCTGCCAGCACTTTGATTTCACTCCACTGAATAACTGAGTTTGTGATAACTTTTTATAGCAGTCATAGGAAAATAATACACTGCTTTTTTGCTATGTTAGTCATGGGGTTAGGGAGTAGGAGACTATTTTACTGTTGCTTCACTTTCTATATTTCTCTTGTTGCTTGTGAGGTCAAATACTTTATACCTGTTTAGTTTTCGTTTGTAGAATTGCCTTTGCCAAAGGGGAGATTCATCTTTTTCTGTTTGGTTTGTGGAGTGCTTTATATCATAAACATACCAACTGTTGGTTTGTTTCCCAAACATTTTAGTAGGTTTGTTACGTTTTATAGGTGACTTTGGTGTTTTGATATAATGGAACTTAAATTTTTTATGTAGTCAGATCTTTTCATCTTTGCCTGTATGTTTTAGAATGATGCCAATTTCAATAAGATTACATAAATAGACCTTAAAGTGTATTTTACAGTTTCTTTTTAACCTCTAATTCTTAACTTCTAACTAACTAGTACTGGCTACCGAACAACTGATAGTGAAAAAAAAAAAAAAAAATGTGTGGAGCAGAAAAAGAAAGTATCAGTCAGAAAACTTTACAAAGCTTGTGAAAATGGAGGGTATTAAAAACCTATAGTTCTTTACCACATTATGTGTCAAAAGTAGTTGGCAGAAAATACTTGAATCTATTGTGTATTATTGAATCTATACTGCTATTTATTTCTGTGGACTTAACCATTGTCGGTTATGTGAATTTTTGTCACAGATTGAAGTTAAATATACTGTATTTCACAGCCATTACCACAGTTCTGTGGCTTAGCAGTTGTAAAGTTTTATTGCAACTTTTGAACTTGAGCCTAAGATTGAAATGTTTCTGAGTGAGAACTATTTCCCTTGATTATTTTCATTTATTTGTTTATTTTTTAAGCAGTCATGATTATTGAACACTGAATGGCTTTGAAAATTAACTTCTATTGCAGACTTGATAATGCTTAATGAATTCAATCTAAAATTAAGAGACAAAACAGTGTTTATGTACAAAACTTATGTACTACAATGAGATCATCTTGATGGTAACTAACATTACTTTGGATCACAAGTAATGTCATACTGCTTTACACAGTTTCTGTGCTTTTAAAAATTAAAGTGATAATTGAGATCTCCATTCCCACACAAATTTTCAGTGGGTATATTTATACACTCAGCTCATCCTATAGTTTCAGCAGTATTTTTTGAAGTGCCATGCAAGTATAAAGGGAATTTCCATATTTCAGAATCCACTTATCTGTAGTTGAGGAGCTTCCACCTTATCTTCAATTGGACGTGATTAATCTGCATTATAAAGACATGAGTGTGAGTGTGTTAGTTGCTCAGTTGTGTGCAACTCTTTGCGACTCCACAGATTGGGGCCCACCAGGCTCCTCTGTCCATGGGATTTTCCAGGCAAGAATACTGGAGTGGGTTACCATTCATTTCTCCAGGGGATCTTCCCAACCCAGGGATCGAACTTGGGTCTTTCATACTGCAGGCAGATTCTTTACCATCCGAGCCACTAGGGAAGAAAGACAATGACATGCCCCACTGGGCTGACCAAAAAACTCTTTCAGGCTTTTCTATACCATTTCATGGAAAACCTGAATGAAATTTTTAGCCATTCAAATACAAACAGAAGGAATAGAATTCTAAAAATGCCTTCCAAACAATGAATATGCTCAATTAAAATTGTATCACTGGAAACTGGTATCAGTATTTGGTAGCACCTTGCTGTGTAAAAAGACATTTTCCAAGATAAAATACATGAAATTCCATTGCGTATCAGTAATAACAATAAATGTTTGCAAGAGATTTCAGTGTCCACTAGTGGGAACAGTAACTTTGAACCCCAATTCAGCAAAATGTGATCCTCACCCCCAAAAATTCCATTCTTTTTTTTTAAGTTTACAATTTATTGAATTTTTTTAATATAAGTTTATTTATTTTAATTGGATGCTAATTACTTTACAATATTGTATTGGTTTTGCCATACATCAACATGAATCTGCCACGGGTGTACACGTGTTCCCCATCTTGAAACCCCCTCCCACTTCCCTCCCCCCAAAATTCCATTCTTAATGTAAGTAGACCTTTATTACAAAAAATTGAACTCATTTATCATTATTGTATTATTATATTTTGAATTGTATCAATAAGAATTTTATGGCAATTGGTATTCTCTGTTGTACTAATATTGTGAAAGTGAAAGTGAAGTCGTTCAGTCGTGTCTGACTCTTTGCGACCCTGAGGACTATAGCCCACCAGGCTCCTCTGTCCATGGGATTCTCCAGGCAAGAATACTGGAATGGGTTGCCATTTCCTTTTCCAGGGGATCTTCCCAACCCAGGGATTGAACCTGGGTCTCCTGCATTGCAGACAGACGTTTTACCGTCTGAGCCACATAATATTCTCAGTTTAACCTCTTGGCCTGTGCTGTGCTCATTTGTGTCTGACTCTTGGAGACCCTTTGGATTGTAGCCTTACCAGGCTCCTCTGTCCACAGGATTTTTCTGTCAAGAATACCAGAGTGATTTGCCACTTCTTCCTCCAGGGGATCTTCCCGACCCAGGGATTGAACCCACACCTGAGTCCCCTGCATGGCAGGCAAATTCTTTACTGTTGAGCCATCTGGGAAGCCCACCTCTTGGCCTGCAAAGCCTATAATATTTACTATCTCATCCTTAACAGAGAAAGTTTGCTGACCTTGGATTTAGAGTATGTATACCAAAATGTCAACTGTGGTTTTCCCCAGGTATTTAGATTATGAATATTTTCATTTACTTCTTATTCTTGCTACTTGCATTTTCTCATTTATCAGCAATGAACATGTATTAATCATGTAATAAAGAAAATCAGCTATTTTTAAAATGAGTTCTATAAAGAAAAATTAATCCTCCAGTCAAGTTGATACATGTATCACTAATAAAAGTTCTCCATTCCATAAAGCAGACTCACTTCTATGCAGTTCATTGTCTTTCTCATCAGGAGAGGAAAAGTTGCAATCAAACTGAGGATTTCTATAAGAAAAGTCCTTGTGTTTTCCTCAGAACCACATCAAAGCAGAGAATTTTCAGGAGATCACTTTCATCTGACACAGGCTGAATCAGACTTTTCAGAAGCCCTGTGCAGGTTTATGGGGAGCAGGCAGAATGGGTGGCCTGTGGAGTCTCCTTCCAACACAGCATCTGACGTCCCACCTCTTGAGATGCTCTGTAGCAGGTTGCACGTTTGATTGGAAGTAAACACCCCCAAATTGATCCGTGCTCACAGGTTAGAGAAGATCAGGGCAGCTGAAGGGGTGGGAAATGAGCTCTGTCCAACTCATCCAGCAACAATCTGTGGTGGTGGTATTAATCAGGTATGGTGGTGTCCAAATCTTTTATCTGTTTTCAGAAGCAACTTTACACTGAATTCCAATAGGTATAAATCCATTTTTATCTGTATAAATTTATTTTATAATTTCAAGTGGCAATATTTACCACTTAATGGTAATCACACAAGGGAAATGAGGCTGTTCAGATACAAATTAAAGTTAGATTTAGAGAACCTCCCCGGTGGTCCAGTGGTTAAGAATCCACCCGCCAATGCAGGGGACCCACAGTTTGCATCCCTAGTCTGGGCAGATTCCACATATCTCAGGGAGACCAAGCCTGTGCCCCACAACTCCTAAGCCCCTGTGCCCTGGAACCCATCCCCTGCAACAGGAGAAGCCACCACAGCAAGAAGCCCACACATCACAACTAGAGAACAGCTCATGGTCGCTGCAACTGGAGAAAGCCCAGGCACAGCAATGAAGACCTAGGACAGCCAAAAACAAAAATAAATTAAAAACCATTTTTTTAAATTAGCTTTAGACTGGCCTCAGCATCAAGTTTGTCCTGAGTTATATTTCTGTTACATGAACTCAATGCTGCTGCTGCTGCTAAGTCGCTTCAGTCGTGTCCGACTCTGTGCGACCCCATAGACAGCGGCCCACCAGGCTCCGCCGTCCCTGGGATTCTCCAGGCAAGAATACTGGAGTGGGTTGCCATTTCCTTCTCCAACGCATGAAAGAGAAAAGTGAAAGTGAAGTCGCTCAGTCGTGTCCGACTCTTAGCGACCCCATGGACTGCAGCCTACCAGGCTCCTCTGTCCATGGATTCTCCAGGCAAGAGTACTGGAGTGGGGTGCCATTGCCTTCTCCGACATGAACTCAATAAAATCCTGAATCCCACACACGTGTGATGGCGAGCACTAACAGCTTTTAACTGCTTGCTTTGCAACCCTGGGATAACCTTCAATTAAACTGATCTAAAAGCTTGAAAGAAAATAGAAAATGTTTGTCTTAAAAATGGAATCACTAACATTCTCTTCCAACTGCCAGTATTTCCTATCATCAGTATAAAAGCCAATCAAGTAGCATCCAAAACTATAATGAATGTTAAAATGAATAGATTTTAATATATTTAATATTAATAATATTAAATAAATATTAAAATAAATATAAATACAGTATGTCTTGGGCTTCCCTTGTGGCTCAGTGGTAAAGAATCTGCCTGTAATGCAGGAGCCGTAAGAGCTGCAGGTTCGATCCCCTGGAAGAAGGCAAGGCTACCCAGTATTCTTGCCCAAAAAATCCCATGGACAGAGGTTCCTGGCAGGCTACAGTCCCTAGGGTCGCAGAGAGTCAGACACAACTGAGCACAACGTGGTATATTTACCATGTGAAAGTGCCAATTATCATGCAACTCACTACTGTGTTGAGTGAGTGAGTGAAAGTCGCTCAGTCGTGTCCAACTCTTTGCAACCCCACGGACTGTAGCCCACCAGGCTTCTCTGTCCACGGGATTCTCCAGGCAAAAGTACTGGAGTGGGTTGCCATTTCCTCCTCCAGAGGATCTTCCCAACACAGGGATCGAACCTGGGTCTCCTGCATTCCAGGCAGACGCTTTACCGTCTGAGCCAGCAGGGAAGTCCCACCTGATGGCTTAAAACAACTGAAATTTATTCTGTCACAGTTCTGGAAGCCAGAAGTCTGAAATCGAGATTTGCCCGGGCTACGCTCCCTCTGAAACCCGTGGGGAGTCCTTCCTCCTCTCACCCTAGCTTCTGATGGTTTGCCAGCACTCTCTGTCATCCTTGGTTTATAGATGCATCGCTCCGGTCCTCCGTCTTCACATGTGTTTTCATATCCTCCCTGTGTCCAAACTTCGTGTGCATAATAACACTACTCTGACTGGATTAGGCCCCACCCTAATGAGCTCATTTTAACTTGATTACCTCTGTAAAGACCCTGTCACCAGTTAAGAATACATTCTGAAATACTGGGGGTAGAACTTCAATCTACTTTTTGGGGAAGGTATAACGCATAACTGGCTTCCCTGGTGGCTCAGAGGTTAAAGCGTCTGCCTCTAATGCGGGAGACCTGGGTTCAATCCCTGGGTCGGGAAGATCCCCTGGAGAAGGAAATGGCAACCCACTCCAGGATTCCTGCCTGGAGAATCCCATGGATGGAGGAGCCTGATGGGCTATAGTCCATGGGGTTGCAAAGAGTCGGACATGACTGAGCAACTTAACTAACTAAACTTATAACGCATAACTGATGGCAACTAAGCGCGTCCACGGTGCTAGGGTTTGGATGGCTGCTGAACCTAGGTGTCCCCAGGGGACTGGACAGGCCTAAGGGCTATGGAAGGACCCGAGTCCCTGCGCCAAGCTGGAGGAGGAGCGAGCGTGTGGTGCCTGCTGTTAGCTCATGGTGCCGTCTCAAGCACATTGCAAACACCACCTGTTTGCAGACACCACCTGTTAAATTTACATTATCCTCTTGTGAGCCAGGTGTTATTGTGACTATGTCACAGATGAGGAACCTGAGGCCTGATGAAGTCAATAGCCTACTCGATTCCTTTGGGTTTCTGGCTGTGATCTACTGGAGAAAGTGGGGTTTGCTGTTCGTGCTGGTGACTCCGTCACTTCCATTCCCATTTTATTCCCAGTGGGCTTAGAATCTAGTCAGTGATTATGGTGACAGTCCCCTCTCCTGGTTTTAGGAATGATTTACTGGGTCGCATCTTTTATCTTGATTTAACCATGAGCATCGTGTGAAAGCAGAAGTGAAATATTTTGTCCTTTTTCCCGAAGATGTCATAACTGTCTGAGACTTTTGACTAAGCACTGAGTTGAAACACTGATTTCAAAGTGCCTAACATGTGGTGGCTCAGATGATAAAGCGTCTGCCTACCATGTGGGAGACCTGGGTTCAATCCCTGGGTTGGGAAGATCTCCTGGAGAAGGAAATGGCAACCCACTCCAGTATTCTTACCTGGAAAATCCCATGGATGGTGGAACCTGGTAGGCTACAGTCCATGGGGTCGCAAAGAGTCAGACACGACTGCGTGACTTCACTTTAACATGTGTTGAAAGATGTGTGTGTGTGTGGGGGGGGTGTTGTTGCTTTTTTAAAAAATCCTCATAATCACCACGTACAGTAGCTTATTATTATTTTTTAACTGTGTTCCACAATGTATGGGATCTTAGTTCCCTGACCAAGGATTGAACCCAGGCCCCTGCATTGGAAGCTTGCATCTTAATCACTGGAGTGCCAGGGGATTTCCCTGAAAGTTTTTTTTTTTTTCCAACCCTGCATTGGGAACGTGGAGTCTTAGTCACTCTTAGGGAAATTAAATGAATAGTCTTGTTTAGGCTTCAGATACAAAGCACAGCAGGCCTCTGACCTTGCTTCTAACCTGCCTGGACACTGTTCTGATTGGGAGTGACTGCCTGCTGTGAGTGCAAGGCTTGCAGCACCATAGGTAAGATGGGGGAGAAATCTTGAGATTGTTGAGCCCCTGGAGGGGGCCTGGCCAACCAAGCCCCAGGCTTCACTACATTCCAAGCTGTACACAACAAGACAGACAGCATTAATAGGAAAACAGGCTTGCAGTTTGGTCACAGATTGATGATGATATCAGTTTGCGTCCATCCTGGGATTATAAATGGGAACCCCTGAACTGCAGTCTGTGAAGTCTCACCAGCGGAGCGGATGTGCTGCCTGGGACCCTTTCCCAATTGGCACTCCAGATGAGCTGTGACGCGGATTCCTAGTGCTGACTAAGTCTGGATGTTGGTCGTAAACCCAATTTGGTGCTGTATTCTCTGCTCTTTCTACTTTTCTTTTAATGCTAGCATATTGAACGTAAGCTAGATAATTCTCTAATAAATATCTGTTATTTATTTGTATATGACGAGCGGCTTATTTGGTTAACAAACCCTTTGAACCTGAGACGAAAGTGAAAACAGCCACTGCATCACCAGGGGAGTAACTGGGAGCTGTTTTTAAATGAAGAATAATCTGGAAACTCCGTGCCACCGAGATGTGTGTCAGAGATGGTGGCAAGAATCATCCAGGGCTTACCCTCTGCCAAATCGAGTCTAAGCATGTATTTTCTCATTTAATTATCCGAAAATGCCTGATGGGATGGGTATTTTTAGCCCCATTTTCAGATTAAAAAATAATGAAAACTGATGGTCCAGTTGAATCTTTTGTAAGTGAGAGAGGCAGGATTTGTCTGATTCGAAAGGCTATGCTTTGAATCTTGACTGTTCCCCTGTCATGCACACACACAACCACCACCAGCAAAAACTCAGCAGAGTTCAAGTTCAAGGGAATGCAAAGACCTACCCAGGAGAGTGCTCACACCCTCTCTCCAGACCTGAAAAAGGGGCTTTCCCCCTCCCATGTGGTACTACAGGAATGGTTCAGCAGCCCAGGGGCCCTCTTTTCACTGAACCAGGTAGCTATTTTGCAGTTGAACTTCAAAATCCACCAACCGAGGTTTCTCTGGTGCATTTCCTTTGCCCTCCCCCACCTACACCCTCCCTCTCCCCTTGTGCTTATTAACTCTGCAGGCTTACCCAGCACCTTTTATTTTTAGGATCTCGAAATGTTCAAACAAGACGTTTGTATTATGCTGCTGTGCTCATGACTGGGAAACCAGGATCACCAAGACTCTGTGATCCTGATGACTTAGATGGTTATGCAACAAACAATTCAAGATAAAAAGCCTCGGGTGAGGGTGTGTGTGTGGGGGCCTGCCGTAGACCCTGTCCCCAGGCCCCAGGGTTTGCTGATCTGGGCTGAAAACAGCTCCTTCCTTCCAAGGGCCACGTCTGCCTCTGCAGAGAGGGTGTTACTGACAGGCATGGGGGGGTGGGGGGGGAGGGGCGGTGGCAACCAGCTGGGCTGCCTCAGAGTCAGGCTCACCCGCGTTAGCCATTTTAACCGTCATTTAAAATTCATTTCCAATACTAGGAATAGCAGTTTGTCACTTTCTCTGTTGTTGTTTTTTTCCACAGACATATTAATATGGATGTGGCTAGCAGCTTCCAAGCTCTAAATTGAGCTCATTAAGTCACAGCTGGCTGGGAATACATGTCAATCTATGCCTTTATTTCACAAGCCGGTTCTATAATGAAATTAAAATGGACTCCTCCACACACCCCCCTCCCCTCCAAGCAAAGCCCCTTGACCCTCTGGGGAATGGATGCCGTGTCCGGAGGATTCTCTTTTCTCGGAAGAAATGCATATATAATTTCAGTAATTAAAACATTTAATTTGGTGATTATCTTCACAAAAAGAAACCACTCGGATTAACCCTGGTGGGGGGACATTCCATCCAGCTGTTAGACCTAGGGCGGCCTGTCCCCTCCGCCCTCCTCCCTTCGAGGGAGGAGCCCACCCACTTGGGGTGCTCCCTTCTCACTCACCAGAGACCAGTTCTCCGAGTGGAAGTGTGGCTGGCCAGATGGCCTCAAGCAGTACTCAACTTGCCCCGGCTGAAATGCATGGTTGGATTTCTGAAACACAGTATTTATTTTTTAAAAGGGCTTTAAAGAAAAAGCTGATTCATTGTTACTCCAGAGGAATTCCTTAAGGGAAGATAATACCCTTAAGAGCCGACATTTCCTGAAAACCTTTATGGTTTAAATAAAACGAGCTGCGCGTCAAATAAATTCACCTGGGGAGCTTGTTAAACAAGGGGGGGGATTCCCAGGTCCACCCTGGCCCTCCTGAAACAGGAACCTGGGCAGGGGCCCATGATCCGGCTTTTAACAAGCTCCCGGGTGATTCATTTGCATCCCGAAGTTTGGGAGTCCCTAGCGGGGCGGGGGTTGGAGGAACACGGGGAGGGAGGGGACACCCACTTATCATCAGTGCTGGGTTGGGGTATAACAGCGAGTCACTTGGAGAGCGATGTGTTCACCTGACCCCCTCTGTGCTTCATTTGGATGACAAATTAGAAAATGATGTGCAATTAAGCTTTTCACGAGGCACAGTTCATCGGTTCACCCCATCTCGTACCTCAGAGCCAGCCTTTTTGTCCCTCGGTAATTAGGAAAGTCACTAAGACTCCCTCTGTTGTGTGGATGGGAGGATAGCAGGCCAGACCTGCCTGTCGACCTGGGAAACAGAACAGGCCTAGTGAGTCCTGCTCTGGGTCTCAGGAGCTGCTGAGGAGCCCGCGTACCCGCAGACGTTCTTGTGTGTGCTGTGCTCAGTTGCTAAGTCATGTGGACTCTGCAACCCTCATGGACTGTAGCCCGCCAGGTTCCTCTGTCCTTGGGATTCTCCAGGCAAGAATACTGGAGTGGGTTGCCATTTCCTCCTCCAGGGGATCTTCTCCAACCCATGGATTTGAACTCACGTCTCCTGCATTGGCAGGCAGATTCTTTACCACTGAGCCTCCAGGGAAGCCCAGTAGTGGTTCCCAAGTGTCAACTCAACCCAGGGTCATCCAGAGAACTTATTAAAAATACAGATTTCTGGAGCCCAGCCCTGAGCCACTGAGGGAGAGTGTCCTGGAGGCTGGGCCCTGAAATCTCTATTCCTGGCAATCCTTCCTGGAGACTCAGGAACCACTGAGAACAGAGAGCACTGCGTGTTGGATCATGAAATTATTAGAAATAAACCTACAGAGAAGTCAATGTAAAGAAAAGAGACTAGACATCAGTTGGCAGGGGAACCAGGATCTTGCACCCCTAGATTCTACCAGATTCTCCTGACAGGGGGAAGGCGAGTGATGAGGACTGTAAAGAAAGACAGCCCATTAAAAGAGGTTGTGTAATTTGTTTTGCTCCCTTTTAGCAGCGGGAGCTTGCATAATGATAGGGAGGGTGGGATGAAGATTTTAATTGCACGGGCTGCTGGCTCCTGTGAGGGGATTTCTTTCTTTCTTTTAAAGGAGTATTTCCAGTGGTGTGTTGTAAGTGGGTGCTTACAGGGAAAAAAGAAAGAAAAAGCCATGATACACACCATTGACTGATTTCCCTGGAGTAAATCCTCCTTCCATGGCCTTTTGCAAGCTACTAACATGATATCACTGAGCATGAAACTGAGAAGAGATACAGGCAGCTGGCTCTTCTCTGCTGGCAGGAGCCCATTCCAACACACCTCGGGATGGTCCTCAAATTCAAAGGAGACCTTCCTGAAACAAATTCAGCAGTAGCTGCCGCAAATGTCACCATGCTGGAATCCCTGTGGGATGGAGACAGGCAGAGTAACACTACGTGGTTGAGGGTGGGCTTCTCCCCAGCAGGCATGCGGACATCACCGGGTACCATGCCGGGAGCCACAAGCAATGCTCTAGCAAGCGCAAGGTCCCTTGTCAAGGAGCCGACAGCCCACCTAAGGCAGAGCCTGTTCCCTAAGGAAGTGGGGACAGGCAGTGGAAATAGGAACAAAGAACTTCAGGTGGGGGAAGGGGTTCTTTCTCTTCAATTTCTGTTCATAATCACCCACTACAGACAGGGTTCATGAAAAAGGAAATGGAGCTGTAGTTGGGAGCCCGACTGGACAAGCAGATTCTGCAATATTAGGGGGAAGAGCTTAGGATGACAGAGCCCACACATCACAAACTGGAGTGGAAACGACCCAATTAATCATTCAAATTTGTGTCTAAGGAACCATGATACTCAGTTATGCATTTCAAGTACCTCTTAAAACCTGCTCTGGAGAGAGGCATGAAACCCATGATGGATGTAAAATTAGCACATATTTTCCCAGGTAGGTGCAAATGTGCTAGGTAAATAATAGGAAAGAAAGCAGAGGTTTCTGGGAATTACCTTGTTTGCATGCGTGAAGAAAGAATGAGGCGGGGTGGGAGGAGAGAACAAGGCAGATCCCAGATCCGATGGGAAATATCTTTTGTGTTTGTGGTCCTCAGGGAAAGCTGGTTGGCAAAGCAGCCAGCAGCATACAGCTCCGCTCTGTTCCCATGTTCCACCAATGTGTTGGGCAGATCCAGCATGAAAGACAAGGGGTAAAGGACGGCTGAATGCAGTTTAGTTCAGTCGCTCTGTCGTGTCTGACTCTTTGTGACCCTATGGACTGCAGCACGCCAGGCTTCCCTGTTCATCACCAACTCCCAGAGTCCACCCAAACCCATGTCTGTTGAGGCAGTGATGCCATCCAACATCTCATCCTCTGTCTTTCCCTTCTCCTGCCTTCGATCTTTCCCAGCATCAGGGTCTTTTCAAATGAGTCAGCTCTTTGCATCAGGTGGCCAAAGTATTGGAGTTTTAGCTTCAGCATCAGTCCTTCCAATGAATATTCAGGACTGATTTCCTTTAGGATGGACTAATTGGACCTCCTTGCAGTCCAAGGGACTCTCAAGAGTCTTCTCCAACACCACAGTTCAAAAGTATCAAATCTTCGGCGCTCAGCTTTCTTTATAGTCCAACTCTCACATCCATACATGACTACTGGAAAAACCAAAGCTTTGACTAGAAGGACCTTTGTTAGCTAAATGCAAGGATTGCTTTATTTTCAAGCCACTCCTGTTGTAAGAAGGCAAGCCTGGAGCATGTGGGTGCCCTTGTGTGTTATGTTTGGGATGGGAGTAAAGGAAAGCTACTAATATCCTAGTTTACTAAAGAAAAAAAAAAAAAAAAAAAAAACTTGTCACAGTTTAGCAATGAAGTGCTGCATAGGGAACAACTTAATTTCCTCTGTATTTAAAGCTGAAATGCTACGGGGAAAACTCATTCATTCAGGTCAGCTGAATCTCAGAAGTATTCTAGTTTATATTCAGGAAACTGTGGGGAGAGTCCAAGGATGGAGCCCAAAGTGAAAGTGTAAGTGAAGTCACTCAGTCGTGTTGGACTCTTTGTGACCCCATGGACTGTAGCCCATCAGGCTCCTCTGTCCATGGGATTCTTCAGGCAAGAATACTGGAGTGGGTTGCCATTTCCTTCTCCAATTCAGTAGTAAAAATCATTGGGACCTGAGATATTTACCAGGATGACCTCATACCTCCCAAAAGGAAAGTAAAAAAAAAAAAAAAAGGCAAGCAAGATCCTGCCCTACAATGAGCTGCTATAAATATTTGCTGGAGGGATTGGCTGACAAACAGCGATGCGCTGGAGCCAGCCCCAGGGCACTGACAGGCTCGAGCCGTGAGTGCACATCTCTTCCCAACTTGACGTCAGTGACGTGACACCGGCAGCTTGAAATCGGCAGGGGCAGGATTGACACTGCAGTAACTGGCAGATTCTACAAATCGGGTCATTTGTCCCTGGAGGGCCAGTTGTTAAGACCTAACGCCATATCACTGCAGGCAAGTTACTCTAATGGAAGGTTGGATCATAACTGTGTCACGGAGTGTGTTCAGGCCACCATCACAAAATACCACTGACTAGGTGGCTGAAACAACAGACATTTCCTTTCTTATAGTCCTGGAAACTAGAAGTCCAAAGGCAAGGTGTCAGCAGGGTTGGTTTCTGCTGAGGCTCCTGTCCCTGGCTTGCAGGTGGCTGCCTTATCATTGCGTGCCCATGTGGCCTTTCCTCTGTGCCTGTTCTTCCCTGGCATCCCTTCCTCTTCTTATAAGGACACCAGTCAGGCTGAATTAGAGCTTACTAGTATGATCTCGGAGAAGGCAGTGGCACCCCACTCCAGTACTCTTGCCTGGAAAATCCCATGGGCGGAGGAGCCTGGAAGGCTGCAGTCCTTAGGGTCGCTGAGGGTCGGACACAACTGAGCGACTTCCCTTTCACTTTTCACTTTCATGCATTGGAGAAGGAAATGACAACCCACTCCAGTGTTCTTGCCTGGAGAATCCCAGGGACGGGGGAGCCTGGTGTGCTGCTGTCTATGGGGTCACACAGAGTCGGACACGACTGAAGTGACTTGGCAGCAGTGGCAGTATGACCTCATTTGACCTTAATTACTTCCTTAAAGGTCCAGTGTCCAAGTACAATCACACTGGGTGCTCTGGCTTGAGGTGCTTCTGGTCAGCGCTCCCCGAGCATGAGTCTTCCTTTCTGACACTGACGGACAGCTCACCTCGGCCGTCCCACATCACCCTTGGCGTCTGCACCATCAGCTGCCTCCTGCCTGTTCTCCCATCAGCCCGCTCACCATCAATGCGACAGGCACTGTGCTAGAGCCACGGGTGTGGCAGTGCACGGGGCAGCCTGGTCCCTGCACACACACGCGAGCCACGACAACTGTCACGCCTCCTTGAGACAAGGGCCGGCCGTGAGAGGACAGAGTGCGCTGACCCTGGGGAAGAGCTATTTGAGCTGAGATCTGAACCACTGAGTAGGGTTAGCTGAGTGGAGAGGAGTTAAGCGTGGGCAACACGGAGCAAACACCTGTGCAAAGGCACTGAGGTAGAAAGGGCGAGGCGTGTTCTGCTGTCTTCAGGCAGGGCTCCCTTCTGGAAACTTCTCCTGCCACCACCCCCCCAGCCCCCACTCTGCTTGGTGGAGAGGCAGCAAGCGGCAAGAAAAAACTCATAGACCGGGAGAAGGTGGCGTGAGGGCTGGGGAGCTTGTTAAGAGGCTAGAGTCCTCGGTTAGTTTTTCTAAATCCTCAGTGATTATTAAGAGAACGAGAACCTTGCGGGGTGAGAGACCACGACCAGAGAGAGTAGAACTCCCAGCATCAAGAGTCGAGAGTGAAGCACTTCTGGGAGATGACGGAGGCTGAAGGGACCTATGGCCTACGGGGAGGATGCTGAGGTGAAGGTCGCTGAAGGCAAGCAATTCAAGAAAGGAAGAGCCTGGAGAGAGGCCAGCCTGGGAGTCAGTTGGAATATGCGAGGAGAGGGCAGAAGAGCTGCAGGAAAGACCCTGACGCAGCCGACAGGCCCCCTGCCGGTACCAGCAGAGCGTGTAGGGAAGTTCGAGGGGGGCTTTGCAGCCTCTGACCCCGCTCCTTCCTGTTTTGCTGCCTTCAGTGGTGAACTGTGCTGCTGTTGGCCGGGGAACGTATCTAGGACCGCGGTAAAGGCCAGGGTTTGGGGACTGAACTCTGACAAACATCGGAAAAACAACACTCCAGACTGATTTATGTAAGAGATAAATATTTGTTTGCAAAACTAGGAGTAAATGGGATACAAAAAAAAAGAAACATAAACTCAGGCATTGCTAGTATTGACTGTACCCCGGTTTCCCGGCCACCCAGAGGAACCCCCAGATGCAGAACTTAAACAGTAACAAACCACATGTTCTTGGCTGGCGCCCACCATGGCTGAGCACCCAGCCTTCTGCCTGGTGTTTCTCAACTTTTTTCTGGGAGCTTTGCACAAGCGTCTCTAGAAGCTCACAACAGCCCTCTCTGGCCCCGCTGGGAGTCCCACCGCTCTGCCCACATCCCGCTCCAGCTCCTTCTACAGAGGGTCCTGGTCGTGTGGCCCGGAAGTCACCTTCCCCAGGGCTGTTCTGTCTTGAGGACTCTGGCATCGTTGCCACGGGTGCCGTGTCCTGGGGCTTCCTCACTGGTGCCGCCTCTTGCAGTCTCCTGGAAGGACACTGCTCCTGGGTCCCTCCGCCTAGTCCTGTGGGACCTCGTCCTGGTTGGCTCTGGACACCTGTGTTACTGTACTGAAGCCTGGAAGGGGACAGAGCTTTGCTCTGTGTTCTGGAAACTTTGACACCCAGAAGTCATCCCCTGCTTCAGGTCACAGAGGGGAGACTGTGTGATCTTGTCTTCTTCAAGATCTGAAAGTCAGCTAGGGTTCCTCTGGCCCTGGCGACTCACAGCCTGGACCCCTCTGTGTACCCCGAGGCGCTCTCCACGGTCCCCAGGGGAGGCTGGCAGTCTCACCGTCACCTTGGGGCCAAAGCTCCTGGCGTCACAGTCAGCTCAGCGTGTGGGTCCCTCACCATCTCACACGTGCCATTTTCTGTTTCACACCATCTTGGCCCTGCCATGAACCTCAGCTCACTCTGATTTTTATTAAAAACAAAAAGACCTGCCATTCATATTAGTGATCAGTGAGATGTGCTAGGCATTACTAAACACTTAGGGGGCCAATAGAGGTTTGTGTGTGTGTGTTAAGTTGCTTCAGTCATGTCTGACTCTTTGTGACCCCGTGGACTGTAGCTCGCCAGACTCCACTGTCCATGGGATTCTCCAGGCAAGATTACTGGAGTGGGTTGCCACGCCCTCCTCCAGGGGATCTTCCCAGCCCAGGGATTGAACTCACATCTCTTATGTCTCCTGCATTGGCAGGTGGATTCTTTACCACTGGCACCACCTGGGAAGCCCTTATCACAGCGCTTATCATAAACTCATAAAGAGGTTGGACTTCTCTGCATCTTAAAAATAACCCATGGCTTCCCTGGTGGCTCAGAGGTTAAAGCGTCTGCCTCCAATGAGGGAGACCTGGATTCGATCCCTGGGTCGGGAAGATCCCCTGGAGAAGGAAATGGCAATCCACTCCAGTATTCTTGCCTGGAGAATCCCACAGACGGAGAAGCCTAGTAGGTTACAGTCCATGGGGTCGCAAAGAGTCGGACACGACTGAGCGACTTCACCTTCACCTTCAGCGATTGTATCTGGGTACACAGGCTTTGCAAAACTGTTCAGCAATGTCTAGCCCAGCTGAAACTTGCATACTATACCCTTACCCAGCAATTCTATCCCACAGGCATGCTGTGAATATTCACCAAGACATGCAGGAGAATGACCCTATGGCCATAGTCCCAACAACAGCCTCAAATGAAAAAATGCCCAAATGTCTGTCTACAAATGTCCAAGCACATAGAAAGCATCTGTAGGTTGTGGTGTATTTATACAAGAGAACGCCCTACAGCAGAAAGGAGTGAAATACAAATAACAGGCGACAATGAAACTCACAACTCTTATGCTGACTGGGAGAAGTGAAACACCAAAGAGTAGACGGATTTTTTTTATTTCCATTTATACAAAACCAGGCAAAATGAGTTCTGGCTGCTTGAGAGCAGGAGGGGTTGTTAGAGCCAGGAGGAGGCATGAACGGGGGTACTCAGAAGGTTCTGTTTCTCGATGGAGGTGCTGGTGACACGTGGAGTCACCCAGTGGCAACTCACCAGGCCTGTTTGTTGGTCTCTACGGCACAGGACATGAGCATCTCGCTGCCCTGGCTCCTGCCTCCTGAGGGTTCACTCTTCTGGGTTTCTTCCTCTCCCCTTCATCTACTCTCGTGGCACAAAGAGATATTTGTCTCCAAGACAAGTTCCTGCACCAGCCTTTAAGAATATAATTTCCCCCACCTGGAAGGGTTAGGGGGCTTGGGGAGGGCCCACAGCCTGGCAGTGCTGCGTGGCGGCTCTGCCTGGAGCTCCGGGCCATCACCAGCACACCTTTGGCCTCCGGGGCTTGCCAACTGGGCAGCCGTAGAAAAGGGACTTGGCTGCTCTTGGCCGTAGTCTCCTTTCCTGTGAAAAAGTGACAACGTTAGCACCGACCTCAAAGGACTGAGCGACAGGATCAAGTGAACAAACCCGTGACCAGCACCCAGACTACCACGTGGATGTGTAGCCACCACTGCTGCTCTGAACCCCTCGTTTTATAGAGTATCCAATGAAAAGAGCTCCGTTTTGGGTTCTTCTTTTGGTGTCATACATCCTGACCAACTTCAGACTCCAGTACGGGTCCATGCAGCGGAGGGGCTGGATGTAATGGAGGCTGAGAATAGAATCAGGCCACAGGCACCAGGCTGCACTTGAAGTCCAGGCCTGCCTCCTATCTGAGCTTCATACCCGCTCCTCCTCTAGTTCTTTCTCCAGAAGCAAATGGAGCCCAGCTGGACTCACCATTCCAGTCCACGAGCTGGTCCAGACCCAGCTAAATTCCTTGAAGGGGTTCCAAATTAGCTGAAGCCAGGACATTGCTACATAGGTTCTTTAAAAATATCACTTACAACTGATCAATTTCTCTCTTCCTTCTTTATTTTACACACCCACAAGCATGCACACACACTTTATTCACAACTGGATTTTTAACTTTTGGCTGTCCTGGGTCTTTGTTGCTGTTTGCACGGACTTTTCTCCAGTTGCAGCAAGCGGGGACTATACTTCGATTCGGTGCCTGGGCTTCTCATCACCATAACTTCTCTTGCGGAGCGCAGGCTCTAGAGCACGAGGGCTCAGTTGCCCCGAGGCAGGTGAGATCTTCCTGGACCAGGGACTGAATCCGTGTCCCCTACATTGACAGGCAGATTTGTAAGCACTGGGAAGTCCTACTATTGTTATTTTTAAATGCTTACATATTCTGTAAATGTCTGTTTTAATTTCTAATAAGTTTCAGTCTTCATAGATAAAACCCACATGACCAAAAGCTCTTTGGAATCCCCACTTTCAGAGTGTAAGGTGGTCCTGAGGTCACAAGTTTGAGAGCCACTGAACGAAAGCAGGAAGATGGTACTACATTCCCTCGCTCCCTCCCCTCTTCCGTTCCCCTCCTCCTGGGCCTCCTGTCCCACAGCTTGAAGGGACTCTGGGTGTGGCTTGTCTCTAGCTTTTTTTTGAGAGCCCTGCGCTGATCTCTTTCTGCTGGGCTTCTGCAGGGACTTGAGAAAGACTTGGGGAATCTGAATGTATCTCGGTTCCCTGGAAAGCTGAGTCAGACAGAACATGAAGAAGAGGGCTTCGCATTTCACGTTCTGGGGTTAAGAGCAACACCTGCTGGAGGCTTCCCTGGTGGCTCAGCAATCCCTGAGTGGGGAAGAGCCCCTGGAGGAGGAAATGGCAACCCACTCCAATATTCTTGCCTGGAGAATCCCATGGACAGAGGGGCATGGCAGGCTGAAGTCCATAGAGTTGCAAAGAATTGGACACAACTGAAGCGGAGAAGGCAATGGCACGCCACTCCAGTACTCTTGCCTGGAAAATCCCATGGACAGAGGAGCCTGGTGGGCTGCAGTCCATGGGTGGCAAGAGTCAGACATGACTTAGCAACTAAACAACAATACCACCTTCAAGACCAGGGGTTGACATACAGGTTTGCACCCCACTGAGTCTAGCTGCATCACTTAAATGGGACAAATTGGATGGACTGCCATGGCCACTTGGCATTTCCACCTCGTTTCCAACCTGCATCTCCTGCCCCAGTTTTGGCACCACCAAAGTCCCACATCCCAGACAAACCAGGGGATGGTCACAAAGATCCCTATCCACTCCTTAAATATTAATGAGGAACTTCATTCACGTATGTGTGTGTTAAATCACTTCAGCTGTGTCTGACTCTTTGCAACCTCATGGACTGTACCCCGCCAGGCTCTTCTGTCCATGGGGTTCTTCAGATAAGAATACTGGGCAGTGATGACCCTGTATGTGAGACAGCAAAAGAGACACAGATGTATAGAAAGGACTTTTGGACTCTGTGGGAGAGGGAGAGGGTGGGATGATTTGGGAGAATGGCATTGAAACGTGTATACTATCATGTAAGAACGAAGCACAAGCCTATGTTCGATACAGGATACAGGATGCTTGGGGCTGGTGCACGGGGATGATCCAGAGAGATGATGTGGGGTGGGAGGTGGGAGGGTGATTCGGGATTGGGAGCTAATATACACCCATGGTGGATTCATGTCAATGTATGGCAAAACCAATACGGTATTGTAAAGTAAAATAAAGTAAAAATAAAATTAAAAAAAAAAAAAAAAAAAGAATACTGGAGTAGGTTGCCATGCCCTCCTCCAGGGGATCTTCCCAACTCAGGGATCAAACCCACATCTCTTATGTCTCCTGCAGGGCAGGCAGGTTCTTTATCACTAGCATCACCTAGGAAGCCCCCAAATTCTCATGATTCCTTCTCAGTAATGCCTGAATGGTCATATTTGCTGGGAAAAAAGGAAAACACCTCATGAGATGCTCTTTCAGATCCTACAGCCGCTTGGACCTGAGTTCACCCCTGTTGGGTGCAGTTGTAAGAGTAACTTACCAACATCCTCCTCCTCTGTATCCCTTCCCTGACTTAGCAGGAAGATACCTGTCAAAGCCCCTTGTGGCGGTGGGGAGGAAGAGGGAGATAAATGATGTGGACCAATATGGCTGGCCATAGGAGCCCTGATGAGGGAGCACTCGCCCAGTGAGGGAGCACTCCATCACTTATACAAGCCCCCCAGCTCTTCCATCCTTATCTGCCTGGGGTGCTCCAGCAGAGATTCCCTGCTGGGTAGGAAGTGGTCTGGATGACTTAGCTTTTCCAAAGCTAAAGTTCTGAGGCTCCAAATGCCAGGAAAATCTCTCCTGCCCCAGGGATAGTGTCCACAGATGAGCCTTTGTGGGTATTTCCAGGCACTTGCCCTGGTTTGAGTCATCCCCATTGCCTGGTACCTTCAGGGCCTTCAGGATTGGTGGCTGCCCTGATGCAGCCAGCTCTGAATATAGAAGGAGGAGCTAGGCTGGTGCCAGACAACATCCACTGGAGCAAAGGTAGACCCACATGTTTGGCCTGGAGTGGTCCTCTTGAACAAGCCCAGGGAACGGCCTTGTCATGTCAGTTGTGTTCCTCAGTTACAGGTAACTGAATCTGACTGGATAACTGAAGAGAAGCAGGAATGTATTGGAAGGACATGGAAGAGTTCAGAGCCTCAAAGGAAAGCCAGAGAACCAACTTGAAAACAACAGAACAAGGCCGTAACGAATGTGTCACGCTGTCCGCGTGAATCAGCTCCAAACATCTTCAGTCTCTCTGTGAAAGATCAAATACCCAGAGGAAAGTCGGATAGGCCACCTTTTGTTACATGTCTGCCCCTTTACTGGGCAATATTATTGATGGTACATAATGGCAGACTTATATACAGAGTACATCATGAGAAACGCTGGGCTGGAAGAAGCACAAGCTGGAATGAAGATTGCCAGGAGAAATATCAATAACCTCAGATATGCAGATGACTCCATCCTTATGGCAGAAAGTGAAGAGGAACTAAAAAGCCTCTTGATGAAATTGAAAGAGGAGAGTGAAGAAGTTGGCTTAAAGCTCAACATTCAGAAAACGAAGATCATGGCATCTGGTCCCATCACTTCATGAGAAACAGATGGGGAAACAGTGGAAACAGTGCCAGACTTTATTTTTGGGGGCTCCAAAATCACTGCAGATGGTGATTGGAGCCATGAAATTAAAAGACATTTACTCTTTGGAAGGAAAGTTATGACCAACCTAGATAGCATATTCAAAAGCAGAGACGTTACTTTGCCAAACAAAGGTCCATCTAGTCAAGGCTATGGTTTTTCCAGTGGTCATGTATGGATGTGAGAGTTGGACTGTGAAGAAAGCTGAGCACCGAAGAATTGATGCTTTTGAACTGTGGTGTTGGAGAAGACTCTTGAGAGTCCCTTGGACTGCAAGGAGATCCAACCAGTCCATTCTAAAGCAGATCAGTCCTGGGTGTTCTTTGGAAGGACTGATGCTGAAGCTGAAACTCCAATACTTTGGCCACCTCATGGGAAGAGTTGACTCATTGGAAAAGACTCTGATGCTGGGAGGGATTGGGGGCAGGAGGAGAAGGGGACAACAGAGGATGAGATGGCTGGATGGCATCACCGACTTGATGGACATGAGTTTGGGTGAACTCCAGGCATTGGTGATGGACAGGGAGGCCTGGCGTGCTGCAATTCATAGGGTTGCAAAGAGTCGGACACGACTGAGTGACTGAACTGAACTGAACTGAATGGCAGAGGGCAGGGGAGGAGAAGAGAGAGTTATTTTACAAGGAGAGGGTGCCATGGATGATGGGTAGGAAAAGTATTAGATGTCCCTTACAGGAAGACCCAGTGGCAAATCTGCTCAGAGAGATGGCCCTGGAGCCCACCTGGATTATAGAAGAAGAGGCCGGAGGTGGGCTTAGCAATTCAGGGCAAAACTGCTAGTGTGGCAGACAGCATACTATCAGAAATTGTTTCATTTGGAAGGAATGATGCTAAAGCTGAAACTCCAGTACTTTGGCCACCTCATGCGAAGAGTTGACTCATTGGAAAAGACTCTGATGCTGGGAGGGATTGGGGGCAGGAGGAGAAGGGGACGACCGAGGATGAGATGGCTGGATGGCATCACTGACTCAATGGATGTGAGTCTGAGTGAACTCCGAGAGATGGTGATGAACAGGGAGGCCTGGCGTGCTGCGATTCATGGGGTCGCAAAGAGTCGGACACGACTGAGCGACTGAACTGAACTGAACTGAAAAAATTGGTGATATTCTTATGGAAGAAACTAAGAAATGACAGAAAAGTCTAGGAAGAGAATTTTTAAAACCATCTTTAATTCCACTACTGAGATATGACCACACTTAATCCTTGAGGGTGACTTAGAACTTGATGTTTAAGCACCAGTAACTGCTAGAGGAATATTTTTGTGCCATTGGCCTAATAAATGACTTAGCTGTCACACCCAGTGAAAGAGACACATAGTTCTACCAATACTGGGGACCAAGCATCCACTTGCCCTCCATCCCATAGAAGGTTCAATCTGGACACCAGCCAAAGTGGCGGAAGCTTCCCCAGACATGGTCCTATACAAGGAAAGCCTCTCATCTCCATTGTACAAACGTCCAAGAAATCTTGTGTTTATGCTCCAGGGAACTGTGACTCTAGATTGTTCCTGTGGGTTTCTGCAGGTTCTAATGAATTCTACATTGCCCTTCTGACATGAATAGATCACATTTCCCTCTGATCTTTAAAGGGGTCACTACCTTTGTTAAGTCACTTGAAATGATGTCAAGAATATGCATCATGATAAAGAGTGCAGTTACTAGGAGGATGGAATCATGGAGCAATCCTAGTTAAAATAAAGCTGTAACTATCCCCATAATGTGTCATGTATAATACAGATGTGTGCATGCTTAAATTCCTGAACCTATATATTTATGAATTTAAAACTGAGAGCTTGCTTGTTTTGACCTTTGCTGACATTTGCCAAGGGATGGAATTGGTGGTGATATAAAAGTTCAAAGTCCATCCCTTGGAACTAGAGAAATCTGAACAGTTCCACAGTGAACCCTCAGGAGGAGAGCAGGCCACATTCCTATTAACAGAGTCTACCTTCCGAATTGGATGGAATCACTCTTGAAAGACGTCACCATTTGTCCACAGAGGAGTACTACCCTTGTTTTTATAACTCAGCCTGTGTGTCTCAGACTCCAGCCTCCCTCATTCTAATATCTTCAGGGAAATTTGCTTTCTTTACTAAAATGCTTCATCTCTACAGAAAGGGAGTTCCTAGGTCAAGACTGGGGACTACTGGACTTGGTGTAGTGATACACAAAGGACTTTGGCAGTGGGAATTCTTTCTTCTCATATTTCTTCTATGAGACTTTCATGAGCTCCTTTAATTCTCTCACTTCTTATCATTGTTCTTCAGGAGTCTGCTTTAGGCCTCTTCATTTTTTCAATCTCTTTCTCCTCTTGAGTGATCTAGCCCACTCAAGATCCTGAATTTTATATCTCTTACCCAGCTTTCTCTCAAGTTCCAGACCCACTTACCCACGCGGCACTCCACATTTCTACCTTAAAGTTGTCACCAGCCCCTCAAATTCAGCATGTCCTCCAAGCTTACTCTTCTTCCCATGTTTCTTATCTCAGTCAATGGCATCACAATTCGCTCAAGCTAGGAACTTATGAGTCATTACACCTCCCTCACTCTCTCCTCATTCTGTTCACTAAATGCCATTTAATTTTACTCATTTGGTGAATCAATTTTAACCTCCTATTCTGTGCCAGACATCGTGTTGAGGATCTAATGTTGAGCAAAAATAATTGGTCCCTGCCCTCACGGAGCTTACAGTCCAATTGGGGAAACAGACAAACGATGTTATGAAAGACATATGTGGACTGTTCAGCATATACTCTGGGGAACAGGGAAGCCCTTGAAGGAAGGACATTTAAGAGAAGAGCTAAAGAATGCCTTAGGAGTTAACTAGATCAAGGGCTGGGGTGGGGCATTCAACTTCTAAGCAGACGACACTGTCCAGGAGGTGGAATGAGAAAGACTCCAAGGAAGCCTTTGCGGCTCACGCAGAACAAGTTGCAGGAGTAATGAGAACAGAAAAGACTGGAGAGGTAGGCAGAGGCCCTACTGTTCAGCACCTCGTGAGGATGCTGGGCCTTCTCCTGAGGACAGAGAAGAATCGGAAGACTTTGAGGGGAGGGTAGAGTCAAGGTGTAACAGATTTATGTATGAACATCACTCTGGCTACAGCGTGGAGAGCGGATTAGGTAGGGCCTGAGCGGACGTGGGAGGGTAGAGGAAGACCGCCCATTGGCTTCCTTCCTGCCGCTCCTGTGGCCACGGTCCCCAGCCCTGAATTTGTCTGTCTCCTGCCTTCCAGCAGAAGACATTGCTGCTGTTCCCCCCTCATGCTCCACCTTCAGCGTGGCTTACCTGCCAACTTCTCTCAACAGAAAGGAAACCCAGTGAGTCTACACTGCACTCAAAATAAAGTTCAAATGCCCTAACTGGCCACAAGTTCCTTTAAACCCGGCCCTTGTCTCCCTCCCCAATGCTACCTCCAACCACTTGTCCTCAAGTACCCTATGCCTTGGTCCACTAAAAGGGAATTTGAGAGGTGGAGAGCAGTTTGAGGGGAATGGCCCAGAGGAGCAGAAGTAGCCGAGCTAAGGCTGAGGGCTGAGCCCCAGGTCCAGCGTGATAACCCAGCTGAGAACACAGGGAACTGGGCCAAGTCAGGGTCTCAGGCAACTTCAGGCAGCTGGCTCTGAGTATCAAGGACCAACACTTGGAAAGCACTTGGGAATAGGGCATCTGGCAGCTTGGACATAAGACCAGAGGCATAGTTGCTGTGAAGTGGTGATGAGGACAAGACTCTGAGCTTTGAGAGATGGGCGCTTAAGAGCAGGACCCTGGTCACAGGAGAACTGAGGTCCTAGGAGAGCCAGGATGCCAGCTGATAAAGAATGGGCAGGACCCAGAGATGGGAGGCTCAGAAGGTCAAGGACAAAGGCTGACTCAAGGTTAGCTTGGTAAGGAGAACCTCTGGGAAGCTCTTCATATTCTACCTATAAAGGAATAGAAGCCAGAATGAGTCCTAGAGTGTAAGGGGCAAGGCTAGATGTCAAGGCTGGAGCGAGAAGGACCTGAAGGAAGGAGCCAGGCAGCTCCTTCTACCCTGCACGCTAAGATCTTCACTGCTGTGGCTAATCCACAGGACACACACAAGTCAAGAGCAGGACGATTTAGCCCAATAAACCCCAAGGAACCGTGATGACGTGGGGGGCTCATCCCACTTGAAGGGGAATGAAATCTTCACATTAGGGTGGTTCTGAGAGTGGCTCTGTAACTCTAAGGAGGGCCTCTGGAGACCTGGTCTGTGTACAGTTCTCATGGTAACCGGAAGACTATGACATACTTAAGAGGGTGGTGAGGTCATAGAACCCAAGCTTTATATAAGTGAACCATGTGTGCCTCATTTATTTTTAAAAGAAACCTCTGAGAAGAGCTTAGACAATTTTTTCCCCGCCGAGTGCCATTTCCCAAAGGTACTCACAGAACAATAAGGTGTGACTATAATGGCTGCACTGAGTTGCCTTTTGGACAGTGTCAGGAGGGACATCAAGAAGGTGGACAGAGAGCTGCGGCAGCTGCGATGCATCGACGAGCTCAGCGCGCGGTGCCTCTGCGACCTGTACATGCACCCGTACTGCTGCTGCGACCTGCACCCCTACCCCTACTGCCTGTGCTACGCCAAGCGGCCGCGCGCCTGCGGCCTGTGCGACCTCTACCCCTGCTGCCTGTGCGACGTGAAGCTGTACTGCCTTCGCCCGTCTCTCAGAAGCCTGGAGAGGAAAGCCATTAGAGCAATCGAGGACGAGAAGAGAGAGCTTGCCAAGTAAGACAGCACCTCCAGGGCGTCACAGCTGGTGCCTTAGCCTCCTAGGTGGGAATAAGGGAGGAGAGGGTGACAATCGATGCTCGAACAAAGATGAACCGGGTTCAAGCTAATGACTCTGGTGACACAGAAAAGATTTAAGAAAAGAAGAGGAAACGGGTCCATAATGGGAACTGTTAGAGTCTCAAAAGACAGTGTAACGATGTCGATTGGCAGGGTTGTTTTCGGCTTATGGCAGGAGTGCCAACGTGATAAATAATGTGTCTTTAATGAGCAAAAGAAACGGGGGGTGTCATTAAAAAGCTATTGGGAGCAGCAAACGAAACATTTTTTCTGGTTATGAGTGAAGTGATTTGAGTGTACTTCGGCTTACAGAAATGACTATGGGAGAAGTAATAATAATTGATCAAGTCAAACGTTTGCCGGAGGCTTTAAGAGCAGGGGAGCAAATTGAACAATAGAGGCATTTATTTGGTTTTGTAGGAAATCCTTTCTCCTGTTCTCAAACTCTGGATGACTTCAAATTCATCTGGAATTGGGCTTATTGTCTGCCTCCCCCTTCAACTATAGTAAAGATTGTGTAAAGAAATTACAGAACTGAAGCCACAGTGTTCAGAATACAGTTGAAAAGGTTTTAATTGAACTGGATAATTTTAAATTCACTTTACAAGTTTTTTTTGGTTTTCATCACATTTTACTTTTTGCCTGAGAAAACTTTCTTTTTCTGTCTACATATGCCATTTAGTCTGTAACTATGATAGAAAAAATAGTTGAAAGCACTGTCACCTGGTTAAACAAACTATGGTACATTCATACATTGGGATAATATGTAGCTGTAAAAAGAACCGATGAAGCATTTTAAGTATTGTCATACTAAGTGAAAAAAGGTGCAGAAAAACTACTTAATATGCTACTATTTTTTAAAAAATGGCACAAATAGATGATCTTTTTACTTAATTATATTTGACATAACATTGTATAAATTTAAGGTGTATAATGTTGCAAATTTCATACATTTATATATTATAATATGATTGCCATTGTAGCAATAATTAGCTATCTCTATTGTGCTACACAGGGCCTTCCCTAGTGGCTCAGTGGTAAAGAATCCTTCTGCCAATGCAGGAAATGAGGGTTCGATCCCTAGGTTGGGAAGATTCCCTGGAGAAGGAAATAGCAACCCACTCCAGTATTCTTGCCTGGGAAATCCCAGGGATAGAGGAGCCTGGTGGGCTACAGTCCATTGGGTCACAAAGAGTTAGACAGGACTTAGTGACTAAACACAGAGGAAGCAATGGCACCCCACTCCAGTACTGTTGCCTGGAAAATCCCGTGGATGGAGGAGCCTGGAAAGCTGCGGTCCATGGGGTCGCTGAGGGTCGGACACGACTGAGTGACTTCACTTTCACTTTTCACTTTCATGCATTGGAGAAGGAAATGGCAACCCACACCAGTGTTCTTGCCTGGAGAATCCCAGGGACGGGGGAGCCTGGTGGGCTGCCGTCTATGGGGTCGCACAGAATCGGACACGACTGAAGTCTAAACAACAACAACAGTGTTACATAATAATTTCCTTTTAGTGATTGGATTGATAAGTCCTAGCCTCTTGTCCAGTTTGATGAGTATAATACAATGTTTCTTTTGTCTACATTTACTATACTGTGCATTAGATCTCTAGGACTTACTGCTCATTGCCAGTTTGTATCCTTAAAAATGTCCTTCTTATCCCAGTGATAAGATTAATAGATTATAGATTAGACAGAGAGACAGATATATTAACAGATGAATAGATAGGAAGAAAGAAAAAGGAGGGAAGGAAACAGGAAGGAAAGGGAGAGAGGAGAGGGAGAGAGAGGAAGAAAGAAAAGAGAAAGATGATGATGGATGGATGGATGAAGACAGAGAGAGAGAGAATGAAGCCCTTGACAACAGGGACAGTGATGATTCCCTGGAAAGGGCAATAGAACTATTATTGTCTAGGTCATCGGTCACCAAAGGTCAGCAATGAACTTCCTTCAATAGTCTGCGATGGGACTGTTGCCAAATAAACTCATCTACACTCAATCTGAACCAATTTTAATTTTTACCCCATCGAGTATCAAGTTACATAGATTTCATGCAAGGCCCCTTTTTAAAAAACATTTGGTCTGAATGAAGGGCTACTTGTGAGCAGCCTGTGTCTATCTCCCCGCGCCTCTGACTTTTCAGACACTTGCTCCAAGTCTGCTCAGTCTGCCTCCAGGCTGGCTTCCCCTCCAGACTCTCCAGGTGAGCTCTTCACCAGCTGGGCGCCCTCTGCCTGCTCTGGGAGTCTCTGCTTAATGATCTGCAGTAGACACGACTTCAAGCTTAAATCTCAGCAGTGTGGTTTATACAAGAGGTAACGCTTGCTGTGGTTTGTGATACTTTCCCTGACGATGTCTGGAATTTTCGCTAATTTTTTTCATACTGTGGCCTGCAGCAGTATATGAAGCTGCTGATGTCTTCTGGGATCTCTGAGCTGATAATCCTGACTTCATTTCAGAAATGACCTCAGGTCTGCCCTCTTCCCACTACTTTTCTTCCTATTCAGACCACCTTGGGAAACTCTCCTATGCTCTATTTCTAACAGCTTGACATTTCACTGTCCTGAAAAGCTTAGAAAGTGAAAGCGAAAAGTGAAAGTGAAGTTGCTCAGTCGTGTCCGACTCTTCGCGACCCTGTGGATGTAGCCCTCCAGGCTCCTCTGTCCATGGGATTCTCCAGGCAAGAATACTAGAGTGGGTTGCCATTTCCTTCTCCAGGGGATCTTCCTGACCCAGGGATCGAACCCAGGTCTCCCGCATTGCAGGCAGACCCTTTAACCTCTGAGCCACCAAGGAAGCCTGCAAACCTAAATATTTAAATTTCTGAATATGAATGAAAATGTTAAAGCCTGGTCCAGCTCTAGTCCAGAAGACTCCCACTATCATTTTTTTTCAGTTGAAATGCCTCTTTTCTTATCTCTCAGCTCCCAACCCATGACTGAATGGATTCAGAAATATCATGTTGACTCGATTTTTAAAAAATAATCTTTGGTGTGAAACCTTCCCAAGGCTTTTAGAATTTAGAAAACATATGCACATGACCTTTAACCCTTTAAAGCAAAAGCTAGCAGTTTGGTTAGGTATGACATGTCCTCTTAGGTGCCAGGACATGTTATCCAGAAGCTCTTTGCCCAGTGGAGAAGATTCCTTGGTCTATATTGCCATGGTCCCACTGGAATTGTTTTTCTGTGTGAGAGTCTGTGTGCTCCGTCTCTGGGTGTTCCGTTAATAATGGGCAAGAAGTTTTGGCAGGCCATATAATTTCCCCCCAAAGTCTGAGCCTTCCTGAGTGTGTATTTGATTGTGTGTGTGTATTTTTAGTCTGGGTACAGAAGGTCCAAATTCTTTCCATTGTTTACTGAGCAGCTACTTCTAAAGACACCTTGGCAGTATCTTCAATAGTGGAGACCCAAGTAAGCACTTCCATTTCATTAGCTTCTTTGAAATTCTTTTCTTCTGCCCCAATTACTTTTGTACTCTAAGCACTAGCCTTTTCCCTGACCCTTCCTTCCTTCCTCTTCTGAATTGAGAGAGACTGAAGTTACTGAGCTTGATTTCTCTTGTAAGAATCCTTGCAACCAGCCTGAGGTAAGTTAGCACTTGAATCGCCCCTGCATTTCGTGGGCTTCCTGTCCTCTGTATGCAAATGGTAGAAACAAAGCCAGTCTCTCCTCAATCCTGCCCTTAGAAGTGAAGTTGCTCAGTCGTGTGCGACTCTTTGCAATCCCATGGACTGTAGTTACCAGGCTCCTCCTTCCATGGAATTTTCTAGGCAAGAGTACTGGAATGGCTTGCCATTTCCTTCTCCAGGGGATTTTCCTGACCCGGGAATTGAACCCGGGTCTCCCACACTGCAGGCATCCCCTCTCTGGGTAAGAGCCATCCTGCCCTTATGAGTTCATTATCTAATTATAGCTCATATCGGAGTGGCTCCAACACCTGGCTCTAGTGTTCATGGGTAAATGAACCTTGATTTGCAGCTGCACCTAGGAATGCCCTAGGCTCAACGCTGGGCCCTTTGCAGGTACCTGGAAATTCATCCTGAGACTGCTTCTGTCCACTCATCCAAGAATCCTTGGCTGACCTGCAGCTCAAGAACTTCCCTTAAAAAAACCCCCACGTCAGAGGCATCATCTTCTGAGAACTTTGAAACCAGCCTTCTCATTTCCTTTTACCCCTCACACTCTGAGTATGAAGCTCTCCCTGCATCACCCTCCTTGGGGGAGGCTGATGACTGTCAGCCCCCAGAGTGCATTCTTTGTGGTTTAGCAGGGCCTCCCTGGGTTTTAAGCCCTCAGGCAAATCACTCCACTCCCCCCGCCCACTTCATTCTTTGACCCAAAGATCAGGGCACAGTCACACTATGGGAAGCCAGCAGAGAGGAACCCAGGGACTCTGTGGCTTTACCTTACGGCTGGCGGCAGGTTGACTCTCCAACGGAGAGGAGAGCTCGCTCTTTCCCTCTGTGACCTTGCAGAGCTGGAAGCAAGCTGGGCCCCTCATCCCCTCTCACCGCAATCTCTTTGTACCCATAGGTCTCAGGGCCCAGGCACCCAGGGCAGCAGGAGTAGGAGGTGCTGCCCCTGCAGGCCAAGGGCATGTCCATTATTTAGCCTTAGTGTTTAATGACACAGGACTTGGGACTTGGCCACTTAAAGCCTCATATTTCGGGGAAGTCTGTGTAAGGCGGATAAAGAGACTTACCTTTATCAAGTGAAAATCAAGTGCCTAGCACATCATCTTCATTTAATTCTTGCAACATCTTGGCCAACTTAGAGATGATGAAACAGAGTCAGGGCAACGTTCTTGATCCTTAGGATAATGGGAGAGCTGGGACTTGAGGCCAGGTTTGCCTGAGTTCTGGAATCGATGTGCTTAAACAGCCTGGTCAGCAATGGTCAGAGTGATCTGCTGTCTGAACCCAGCAGCCAGCATCACCTGGAACTTGTTAGAAATGCAAATTGTTGGTTCCCTCCTCAGACCAGCTGAATCAGAAACTCTGGGGGTGGGGCCCAGGCACCTGTGTTTGAACAAGCGCCACAGGTGTTCGTTCAGATGCACCGGTGTGGCGCCACCCTGCTCCCGCTGAGAGTCATACTTCTCCAGTATCATCCAAAATCAGGAGAGAGACAAGGCAAGGAGACAGGAAGAGGCAAAAGAAGGAAGAGGGAAAGATGTGTTGGAAAGGAACAAGTAAGCTGAACAGGCAGGGGTCTAAGGAGAAAAAGTAACTAGGGGAAGGGCAGCCATCCTCTGGTTCAGTGTAGAGACTGGCATTCTCGTCATCCTCTTTACCTTATTCGTCACTCGGCAGAAAACTGATTCATCTCTTTGTGAGGATGGCTGGCGGTATCACTCCCCTTTGCTCTGGTCAGAATCACATTCAGGACCGTGGTCATACCTTTAGATGAAATCCAGTTTCCGTCGGGAGGGAAGGTGACACCCCAGAGTGGCAGGCAAAGAGTACTGCCCACTCGCTCTTCCCCAGTTTTCCTAAGAGGCTTCTGCCACCCACCGAAGAGGCTGACTTGCCACTGTTGACCGTGAATAACCTCCGCCCTCATGATCACAGTAAAGCAGGCCATCTCCCTTTACCCAGAACCTCACAGAGCCAAGGAAAATCTCAGGTAGGGTGATGGTACATTGCCAGACAGGAGTCAGGTTGCAAGTCCAGAGGTGAATCTAATGAGTAAGCTTCTGCAATTTTTCCTAAACCCACACATCCCCACAAGTCACACCTGACCTAGGAGCAAAAGAAAGAAGAAACCTAATCCAGCCAAGACTTCTGGGGCAATTTCCTGAAGACCCGTATCTGTGAGACCCTGTGCATCTGCTGCAGTGGAGAGGGGGCCAGAGTGACAGAAATAGTGGAAGAGGGGGACATCTACGGAAAACCCAAAGCAAATATGAATTTATACCCCAAGACTCAGATTGCTGAGAGGAGGAGATGGATCTTGGAGCTGGCTTTGGCTTGTCGATCAGGCTCCCAGATCCGTCTCCTGCAGAAGACAAGAGGGCTTTTGTGGGTATGTTGAAAAAGAAAAAATAGTCCATCTCTTTGTTTATCTGTACTTTGAGTTTTCTGGGCTTACCAGGTGGCGCTAG
This sequence comes from Cephalophus harveyi, assembly GCA_006410635.1. Lineage (NCBI taxonomy): Eukaryota > Metazoa > Chordata > Mammalia > Artiodactyla > Bovidae > Cephalophus > Cephalophus harveyi. The sequence continues at coordinate 1,385,588 of SJYT01007989.1, forward strand.
TGGTAAAGAACCTGTCTGCTAATTTAGGAGACACGAGACTCAGGTTCGATCCCTGGGTTGGGAAGATCCCCTGGAGAAGGGAATGGCTACCCACTCCAGTGTTATTGCCTGGAGAATCCCATGGACAGAGGAGCCGGGCCAGCTACAGTCCACGGGGTCACAGAGTCGGCCATGACTGAAGCGACTGAGCACGGCACATTTTGAGTTTTCTACAGTGAACTTGTATAACTTATGTAACAAAAAGCAGTAAGTGTATAAACAAAATTCAGCATAAAAAGTCAGAATAAAAAATATATCTCAGATTAATCACCCAATCAGAGTCCAGACTCCTCAAACCAGAAGAGGTTCCAAAAAGCACACATGCCAAGACCTCCCTTTGGAGGCCAAAGATGCAAGATTTGCCAGGAGTAGCTCTTAGAATACAGATTTTTTTTTTTTTTTTTAATGTTAGGGAGTAAATAGAAGAGCATTTCAGAGCATTAGGTGGTCTTTGGAAGGCTCAGGCAATTAGAAAGAAAGTGGTCCCTGAGGAGGCCCAGAGCAGGCAGAGCTGATGCCAGGCCTCCAAGACTGAGTGTCTGGGCCCTCATGCTGAGAGCTCAGTCTAAGTGATGGTTAAAATCATGACCTTGGCATTAAACAGGCCTGGATTTGAATCTAGGCTCTGCGCTCACCACCTTCAGCATCTCCCCATCTATAAAACAGTGACAATTCCACCTGCGTGACAAGGTTCTCATGCAGGTCAAATGAAACAATGCCTCCAATGGCTTAGTACTTTCCATGGCACATTGTGGGACATGCACACACACGCAACAGACAAAAGCCTAACGTGCTAACCGTGCTCGGAGCACTGGTATAGGTCCTTTTCATTCATTAACTAATTTGTCTCATGAAACCCCTAGAAATGGGTTACTGGTATTGTCCCAGTTTTACAGATGAGGAAACTGAAGCAAAGAGAGGTTAAGAAGCCTGCCCAGGGTTCCATAACTAATAAGACAAGGAGTTGAGATTTAAATGCAAGAGAAAGTGCTGATCATTTTGTAATGGACAAAAGTATCAAATCACTATGTTGTGCCCCAGGAACGCTGTAGGTCAATTATACTTTAGAAAAACCCAACCAACAAACCAACCAGACAGATAGAAAAAGAGATCAGATTTGTGGTTACTAGATGGGTGAGGAAGGGGGAGGATTGGATAAAGGTGTTCAAAAGGTACAAATTTCCAGTTATAAGGTAAATAAGTACTAGGCATGTAATATACAATATGATTAATTAACAGTGCTGTAGGTTGTATATGAAAGTTAAGAGACTAAATCCTAGGTGTTCTCATCACAAGGAAAAAGATCTTTCTGTTTAATTCGGTATCTATATGAAGTGATGCTGCTGCTGCTGCTGCTAAGTCGCTTCAGTCGTGTCCGACTCTGTGCGACCCCATAGACGACAGCCCACCAGGCTCCCCCGTCCCTGGGATTCTCCAGGCAAGAACACTGGAGTGGGTTGCCATTTCCTTCTCCAATCACTAAACTTACTGAGATAATCATTTCACGATGTATGTTAAGTCAAATCATTATGCTATACACCTTAAATTTACAATGCTGTATGTCAATTATCTCTCAATAAAACTGGAAAGAAAAAGAAGAAAATTAAAAATAAACAGTAAAAATAAAAATAAACTTCCAGAGAGATCTGGAAGACCAAACACTCACCGATAGTTAACAAGGGTTTACCTGTGGGAGGGTGTGGTTCCCATGGGCCAACTCTCATTTCTCACGTTTACAGCCTTCTGTAAAGTTTAACTCCTCACAGTGACTAGTGTTTACTTCTGCTGTTTGTTTTTTTTTTTGTTTGTTTGTTTTTAATAGAGGTTAAAATGCTACTTGTCAAGTTGTGTCTGAGCCCCACCTTCTGAGCTTCTCCCTCCCACCCTTTCCTTTTCCTAAACTCCAGACTAAGAAGAACAACAAATAGAATTCTGGCCTCCTCTTGCTGTAGCAGTAACATTTTAGGATCGGTGAACGTGTGCGGCTTTGAACCGGATCAAGTCAAGGTTAGAGTGAAGGACGGAAAGGTGTGCGTGTCGGCCGAGCGCGAGAACAGATACGACTGCCTGGGGTCGAAAAAATACAGCTACATGAACATCTGCAAAGAGTTCAGCTTGCCCCCGTGCGTGGACGAGAAGGACGTGACGTACTCCTACGGGCTCGGCAGTTGCGTCAAGATCGAGTCTCCCTGCTACCCTTGCACGTCTCCCTGCAACCCCTGCAACCCCTGCAGCCCCTGCAGCCCCTGCAACCCCTGCAGCCCCTGCAGCCCCTGCAATCCCTGCAGCCCCTGCGACCCCTGTAACCCCTGCTATCCTTGTGGGAGCCGGTTTTCCTGTAGGAAGATGATCTTGTAAAGCGTAGGAACCTAGGACTTAGTAGAAGTCACGTATCCAGCCAGGCAGTTCTTCCAGTGTTTCTCTCCCCCTTCCCATGGCCCGTGTTATTCAAGAACATAGGAGACCGAATACATAACTGCAACCCACTGGCGTGTGCAAGTCTTTTGATTCAACCCCCACTCCTGAGCCCCACCTGGTTAGTGGGCATCGGAAGGATGAAGGGATGGGCACGGAAGGTGAATGGTGAAGTCTGCCCTTCCGTGTGCTACTTCACACCCCACTAATGCCAAAGCCTGGGAAAAGATATTTTGTGGGTGGGCATCCTCACATGTTGCTTTTCCAAATGAGTCAGTGACATGACCTAGTCCAGAAATTAAACAATCAAAGCAGAAAACGAGACTAGTTAGGGTTGAAGACAAGCACTTTCTCAAAGCTGCTATGGTAGGGAGCATTGGAGAGAAGGTGACTCCCCAAGGGACACGTGGTTGGGTTTTGACTGGGGACAACGAACAGAGTGCAAATGCATGGGGGGAGCAAGCCCACTGAGAGAGGGCAGGGTGGCCACACCGCTGCTGTTTCTCAACATTCCTGTGATCTGGGGGAAGGGCCAGCTGTGGCTCAGGGTGGTTTGCAAACTCCTCAGGATTTATTTCAACTATGCTTTCCTCAGTCCCTAAAACTACTTCAAGGCACAGAAGTTCAGTCCAACGTTCATGAGTGGAAAGTACAGCTTTCACAAAATGATAGCATAGTTCACCTGAACTTGGATCCTCACAGACACGGCCCATGAGTCACTCGACCACCAAGACAGAAATAAGTGTGAAGAAAAGGGAGATGACGAGGCGGGATCAGAATGAGGACATGGGCTGATTTCACGTCTGACTTTTACAAGGAACATAAAGCCTACACATTTGCAGAGTAAGTCTCTTTACTAGTCTCAGATGCACGTGGGTTAAAGCCTTGGTTGCACATGGGAATCACTTGGGAACCTATAAAAACATAGATGCCAAACCATAAAGAGAAAAAAGACAAACCACACACACACAATGCACAAAAGAAAAAAAAATTAAGAAAATCTTTTTAAAAAGGAAAAAAAAAATACATTGAGATTTTTAAAAGTCTTCCCAGGTAAGACTTTGAATCACACAGGTAAGGTTGAGAAACCCTGGATGGGATCTTAATGCTCTCCCATCCCTGTTTCTTTAAAGTTTCCTTCAAGGTTAAAGAATATTGATGGTGATAGAAAACATAGTTTGCTTTTAGTTGAGGGAAATAATGGCCCACTAATACAGGTGGTAGATATAAAATATTGAACATTTCAAAAATTTATTACCTAGCAACTAGGTATAAATGAATGTTTGTGTATACCAAATGGTAGAGTTACCTTTATAAGTGTCTTGCCACACTTTGATTACATGTTCATAAATATTCTAGTTTCTAAGTAACACATTTTTAAAATGGATTTTGAAAAAATTTCATGCTGTTGGGTCGGGGGAATCTGGCTGGGGTCTTGAATAAGTGGGAATCCTTGTCCTCTGGAGGGTGCCATTCCAGGGCATGCCTGGTGAGAGTTCATGCTCTTATTCACCTACCCACCTGCTCACCCTTTTGTTAGTCCAGATTCATTCATTTACTAACCTGCCAAGCCAGACTTATCCGTTTAAATACCAGATACTGTGTTCTATACACTCTTCACCAATGCCTCAAATTCAAGAAGGTGCTTGGAGAGATTGGGAGAGGAGGGAGTTCTGAAGAAACTGAATTTACAAGGACTAGGAGAGGCTGGAGGGGCATTCTGGATGCACCCTGGGCATTTCTGAAAAATGAATTGATGACATCACTGCCTTGCAGGATCCCTCAGGGAAGCCAGAGGCCACCCCTCAGCTGGAAGCCTGGCCTGTGGTGGTGGGTTAGTTGCCTGAATCTGCTCATCCTCCTCACAGGGAAAACTGATATAAAGGCAAGGGTTTGTCTACTGAGTACCTGCAATGTTAGTGCCAGGAGCTGTTGTCAATGAGAAGCACCTTTCTAGGAGCTTTGTTCAGTGAAGGCAAGACTAGCACCATGATATAATTGTCAAGGGCTTTAGGTGTGCTTCAGACAAGTCAGTAACAGCAAGGGTCCTGGAGCCAGGATGCCAGACAGGGCATGTGAAATCCAGCATTCACTGTTCTATAGACAACTGGTCCCACCACTTAGAATTCTCTCCAGCAGGTCATCTTTCTCTCTGTACCATAGAGAGTGCCCCAGGGATGTGGGCATGACCCTGTGTGGCTGGAATAACTTCTGCTCTTGGTGGAATAGGGACCACCAAGCATCAGAATACCTGAAAGTTCAATCTGGAAGGTTCAGGGTTGGGGCGGGGCAGCAGCAATATTCCTTTTCTTTTTCTAAAACTTCAGTGAAAACTGAATTTTCATACACTAAGAAAAATGTTCCAAAAAAAAAAAAAATGACCAGGGAAGAGTTTTACTCGACTTTGTGATTTTTTAAAAATAAAACAATCATTTTTCTAACATTCATGAATTTGTAGGTCAGAAATTTAGGAAGGACGTGGTGGAATGCCTTGTCTTTGCTCCATTTGGGGAAACTCAGGTGACTGGAGTCTTCTAGAGGCTTTTTCACCATCTGGCACCAGGCTGGGATGATTCCAGGGCTGGGCTGGGATTTCAGATGAAAAATCTTACAATGGTATACAAAATGTCACAGTTTATTATACACATAAATAACATCTTTTATTGAAAACAATACAACAACATGAATGATGATATTCAGCATCAAAAATGTTTCCACTAATGGAAATGTAAATTGATATAGCCACTATGGAAGATGGTATGGAGATTCCTTAGAAAACTAGGAATAAAACCACCATATGAACCAGCAATCCCACTCCTAGATATACCCTGAGGAAACCAAAATTGAAAGAGACACATGTATCCCATTGTTCACTGCAGCACTAATTACAATAGCTAGAACATGGAAGCAACCTAGATGTCCATCAACAGATGAATGGATAAAGAAATTGTGGTACATATATACAATGGAATATTACTCACCCATAAAAAGGAACACCTTTAAGTCAGTTCTAATGAGGTGGATGAACCTAGAACCTATTATACAGAGTGAAATAAGTCAGAAAGAGAAAGATAAATACTGTATTCTAACGCATATATACAGAATCTAGAAAAATGGTACTTAACAATTTATTTACAGGGCAGCAATGGAGAAACAGACATAGAGAATAGACTTATGGACATGGGGAGAGGGGAGGAGAGGGTGAGATGCATGGAAAGAGCAACATGGAAACTTACATTACCATATGTAAAGTAGATAGCCAACAGGAATTTGTTTTATGGTAAGGAAACTCAAACAGGGGCTCTGCATCAACCTAGAGGAGTGGGATGGGGAGGGAGATGGGAAGGAGGTTCAAAAGGGAGGGGATATACGTATCCCTATGGCTGATTCATGGTGAGGTTTGACAGAAAACAACAAAATTCTATAAAGCAATTATCCTTCAATAAAATAAAATAAAATAAAAATGTTTCCACTAATGGAACATTTGAAATTAACACTGCATTAGAGGGGATGGAAAAGGAAATGGCAACCCACTCCAGTATTCTTGCCTGGGAAATCCCATAGAGGAGCCCAGTGGGCTGCAGTCCATGGAATCACAAAAGAGTTGGACACAGTTTAGTGACTAAACAACAAAGAGGGTAGGGATAAATCAGAAGCTTGGGATGAACATACACTCTTAGACATAAAATAGACAACCAACAAGAATCTACTGTATAGCATAGGGAACTCTACTCAACATTCTATGATAGCCTATAAAAGAAAAGAATCTAAAAAGAATGATTATACGTATAACCAAATCAGGTTACAGTCCATGGGGTCGCAAAGAGTCGGACACGACTGAGCGACTTCACCTATCACCTATCACCTATAACCAAATCACTTTGATTATATACCTGAAACTAATACAGCATTGTAAATCAACTATATGCCAAGACAATTAAAATTTTAGAAAGCCACTTCATTAGAAAGTTTCAGGAATAAATATGGTCACCACTGCCTGTGAAAACTACTACTGCTGCTGCTGCTAAGTCGCTTCAGCCGTGTCCAACTCTGTGCGACCCCATAGATGGCAGCCCACCAGGCTCCTCCATCCCTGGGATTCTCCAGGCAAGAATACTGGAGTGGGTTGCCATTTCCTTCTCCAATGCATGAAAGTGAAAAGTGAAAATGAAGTCGCTCATTTGTGCCCACCTCTTAGTGACCCCATGGACTGCAGCCCACCAGGTTCCTCCATCCATGGGATTTTCCAGGCAAGAGTACTGGAGTGGGGCGCCATTGCCTTCTCCGATGAAAACTACAGCCAGGCACAATTAAGCTTTGTTCACTGTTTTTCCTTCCCATACATGTGTGGTTATCAACATCATTTAAGTTAAAAATGAATCGAGGTTTAGTGTTGCTTCTATAAATCCAATGGATATCTCAGGTTTTCTGGGATAGCCCTGGTTTCAAATGACGGTACCCTGATTTGGGGATGGGAGAACTGGTCCACACTCTGGACTTTGTGTGGTGAGGGTTTCCTGATCCACGTGTGAAGGGGTTAGTGTGCATCATTTGGACAACATCTGAGACAGCAACAGAACAGAAGGGTACAAGGAGAAAGCTGTTGGAGCCAAGCTGGCAGCCCAAGAAGGAGGCAAAGGTGGGAGGCAGGCATGGGGCCAGGATGGGTTTGGGCGAAACAGCATGATAATGGAGCAGGCAGCCATCTTGGAAGAGGAAGTTGGTTTTCTTGAGTCAGCAGCTTAGTCATCTTCCGGTATCATCCGTGTCACGTACTTTTTAGCTTTCAGGACCTGGCCACCGGCTCCTGAGGTGGTTTCACCACTGAGGAAGGGGGTGGGTTCTAGAAGCATGGGCCTACAGGTTCATTTGTGGGAGAAACCCTCCTCCCTTCTTCACGTGAATCCATTCAAGGACTTCCTCTGTGCCCAGCAGCCTGGAAGAAACTCACAGGGAACTTCCCTTGTGTGTGTGTGTGTGTGTGTGTGGCAGAGTGTGGGGGGGTGGTGTCCAGTGGCTAAGACTCTGCACTCCCAATGCGGGAGCCTGGGGTTCGATCCCTGGTCAGGGAACTAGATCCCACAGACCGCAACGAAGATCAAAGCCCTCGTGTGCCACAACTGAGACCCCGCACGGCAAAATACGTAATAAATAAAAAGAAACATTAAAAAAAAAAAAAGAAAACAAGAAGTGGGCAGGATCCAGAAATGGCCCAAACCCAGATCTTTGCCTCTGAGGAGTTCCAGTCTGGTGAGGGAGATAGGCCTATAAAAGGGTAAGTTATAATTTCACTTTATCAAGGTTTCTTGTCTAGATAGAACCAAGCACTGAGGGAACAGAGGAGAGAGCCAGTAGCCGGCGGGGGAGGC
>SJYT01007989.1:1393759-1420319 GCA_006410635.1 Cephalophus harveyi
GGGGGGTTTGTGGGGGGCGGGGGGGCTGGGCTGACTCAGGCCGGCGGTCGCTGTGCCTCGCACAGTCCTAAGTCCTCTCTTCCCGCAGTGGGGTAAGCACAGGGAATGATAAGAACCGCTTCTCCTGGGCCTGTGTAAGGGCTTCTGAGGGAGCCTCTTATCCTTCCAGGCTCCTCTTGCTTCTTTCCCCATTTTTCTCCCCCTTTAAGGCCCTGTCAGAGTCCAGGCAGCAAAGAGAGCACACTCAGCTGGGGGTTATGAGAAAGCTTCGTAGTGAAGTGATTATTTACAGAGGTGTGGGAAGCTTCCTCCAAGTAGTAAGAGATGCTGATGCCCACAGCCACTGCCCACCGAGGGAAGGGGCTCGCCCAGCTGAGCGGCAGAGGCTGAGGAAGACGCGTGGTGTGGGTGCCCAGGTGGAAGCTGGCATCCTGGGAGGAGGGCCGCAGGATGGGAGCTGTGATTACATGAGAATGTACTGCTGCCAGGCCTGCCCAGCCCATGAGGAGAGACAGCGATCAGTACCCACCGCCCCTCCCTCCAAGCCTCCAAACCCCTGACTGGGTATCCATTGGCCACCCCCAGTGGGGGAGCCGGAGGTGAGGGAGCCTGTGAGGTGGTCCCATGAGGTTAGCCACCCCGGGCCTACAGCAGATCTTCATGTGTTAACAGAAAGCACCCACACTCTTTCCTTCCTTCTCACCTTCTCACCCACAGGGCATCATGCCAGGCATTGAGGAATGAAGGATCAATAAGCCAGACCTGGCCCTCGACTTTATGGCGCTTACAATCTAGAAAGGAAACAAAATAAGGGGACACGGGTGAATGAGCTCAGGAAATGAACTCTGGGGCCTGGTTTTGCTTTGCCAAAGTCAGGCCATGTGGGTTCTTGCTTCCAGAACTACGTGTGTCTGAAGGGACCCCATGAACATCTTTTCTCAGGAATCACCCTCGGAAGCCCAGGTAACTGACCATTCAGAATTCAGAGGTAGAACGCTTCTCAGCCCCAAGTCACTGTACCCCAGGCCCTCTGTAACTCTTCAGCATTTCTATCTCCTGTTTAAACCTAGGCACTCTTCCTTAATACATAATGGAAGACAGATTCAGAAAACATCTTTCAGCCTTGGGATGGAGAAAAACAATCTGGGCAAGTCAGGGTACCCAGAAGCCATAACAAAAATAACAGATATATTCAATGACATTTTTTAATACTGTGAGGCAAGGCATAATAGACTAGGAAAACAATAGTTGAAACCTGATGAAGTTCAAAGTCCTTAGCAAACCATTTGAAAAGCTAAGGACAATGTAAAAATAGGCAAGAAGAATATTTATAGCAGCTTTATTCATAATCTCTAAAAACTGAAAGCGGCCAAGATGTCCTTCAATAGAACATAGAATGGATAAACTGTGGTACATCCACACAATGGGATATTATTTTGTGATTTAAAAAAATAATAAGCTATCAAGTCAGGAAAAGACACGTGTGAACCTCAAATACATATTGTTAAAAGAAAGACACTAATCTGAAAAAGTTACCTACTGTATAATTCCAACTATATGAGATTCTGGAGAAGGCAAAACTATAGAGACAGTAAAAACGTCAGTGATTGGCAGGAATTTGATAGGAGTAGGGTAGAGGGTTGAACAGAAGAAGCATGCAATTTTTGCTTTCGGATGGTAAAACTGTTCTGTATGATACAGTACTTGTAAATATAGGACACTGTGTATTTGTCAAAATCCATAGACCTTCATGGCACACACAGTGAACTAATGCATACACATTAAAGTAAAGCATCTAGGCGATTAAGGGACTCCAGGATGGAATGCACACTGCGATGAAGTAATCTGTACTGGAAATGTAACAAAACACCTCCCTGAAGGAGGTGAGGGGATAGGTGCTGACTGCGGGAACCTTGGAAATGAATGGAGCCATAAGACTAAAGGCAAAAAGAACTGCACATAAAACTCTGTTTGATGAGTTTTTCCCATCAGGGTGGGGTTAATGATTCTGATGCTGATATACATGTGTACTGAAAATCAACAATGAAGTGAATGCTGTAGGGAGCCAGGATTCTCGCTGTTGGAGTGGGCATTTACAAGTAAGCACGGGAAGGCGTCGAGACCATTCCATGTAGTCATAGAGCTGTGGATATAGGAATGAATTCATATTCATATAGAAATATTTGTACATGTGTATAGATACACTGGTTAATAAGTTCACATACATTCCCTTGCTCTGTGTGCTGAAAGAAACTGGAAGCAATAACACCCCAATAGCAATGAGCAATCTTGTATCCAGAACTTGTTTTCTAATACCATTCTCTCATATAAGAAACTAGAACTATTTAGAGAAAAGGCTGATTCTAGGGTAGGGCAAGCTGATTCTAGGACACAAGAAGAACCTGGAGCACCTTGAAATGCCAGAAGGCAAGGGTGTGATCAAAAAAGCAAAACCCAGACTTCCGTGGCAGTCCAGTGGTTGAGATGCAGCCTTCCTATGCAGAGGGTGTGGATTCAGTCCCTGTTCAGGAAACTTAAGATCTCACATGCTACAAGGGGTGGCCAAAAATTCAATAAACAATAGATAAATTAAAAAAAAAACAACAACACACACACATCGATGGTAGTATGTCAAAGGGTCATGGGCGTCATCTGAAATGGTCCAAGCTGGAACAATTTGAGCAAGAAAATAAGCAAGATAGTATTGGAGAAGGCAATGGCACCTCACTCCAGTACTCTTGCCTAGAAAATCCCATGGACAGAGGAGCCTGGTAGGCTGCAAGTCCATGGGGTCGCTAAGAGTCTGACACGACTGAGCGGCTTCACTTTCACTTTTCACTTTCATGCATTGGAGAAGGCAATGGCAACTCACTCCAGTGTTCTTGCCTGGAGAATCCCAGGGACGGGGGAGCCTGGTGGGCTGCCGTCTATGGGGTTGCACAGAGTCGGACACGACTGAAGCGACTTAGCAGCAGCAGCAGCAGCAGTATTGGATTATAACCTAAAGTATAAGGTAAATATCCAGGCATCCAAATGGATACGTATAAATGAATAATTAAGTAAACAAAGGGAAATAGACAACCCTCTCATATAGAAGGGTTCAAAATCATTTATGTAAAATACTTTACCCTAAAAGAGATGAGGCATAACCCCCACTCCATAGGTGTGGGTTATACATAGGACCTGGGGTTCCCTGGTGGCTCAGCTGGTAAAGAATCCACCTGCAATGCGGGAGACCTGGGTTCGATCTCTGGGTTGGGAAGATCCCCTGGAGAAGGGAAAGGCTACCCACTCCAGTATTCTGGCCTGGAGAATTCCATGAACTGTATAGTCCATGGGGTCGCAAACAGTCCGACATGACTGAGCGACTTTCACTTTCATACACAGTAACTACTTTCCAAAGAGTGGAGTATGGAAAAAGCGGGGAGAAAGTGACCTTGCAGGGGAGAATCTGACAAACACCGCCTTGCCAGGTGCGCAAGGCCGATGCCAAGGCCAGGCTGATAATTTGGGCTTTAATACCAGTTTAGTCAGGAGAAAAAGACAAGACCCAGATAGGGACATACTATACACAATGCCTGACCAGCACTATTCAAAACCATCCAGGTCATGGAAAATAAGCAGTGTCTGACAAGTCATCAAAGCCAGAAGGAGCCCAAGGAGCTAAAATAACTAAGTGTAATGTGGTGAAAAAGAGTATGCTGTTAATGTCTTAGTTCACTTTCTGGCACAGAAAGGAGACACTAAGTGAAAAACTAAGGACATTTGAAGGTCTTTAATTAATAATAATGTATCAGTAATGGTCTGTGGACTATAACAAATGTAGCAAAGTAATGTAAGATGTTACTAACAGGGGAGCAGCTCTGTGGGAACCTCTGTACTGTCTTCACAATTCTTCTGTAAATCTAAAACTGTACTCTAAAATAAAGTTCATTTGGGGAATTCCCTGGTGGTCCAGAGGTTAGGACTCCACACTTGCACTGCCCAGCGCCTGGGTTCAGTCCCTGGTCAGGGAACTAGGATCCCACAGGCCACATAGTGCAGTCAAAGAGAAAGTTTATTTTAAAATAATAAAGAAGGCAATTTGTAGAAGAGGCAAGGTAAGTGGTCAGTGGACAAGAAAAAAAACAAAAACACCCTGACCCCTGTGGCCATTGTAGAGAAACAAACTAAACCATTAACAGCATATTCTTTTTCACACGTCAAATTAGCTTAAACCATAAAGAGCTACACTATTTTACTCTGCCTTGCGGTTAAGAGGGCACATTCATTTCTTGCTGGTAAAAGTGAAAGTTGCTAAAATTTCTGGACAGCAATCTGACATTCTCTACTACAAAGGCAAGTGTTTTGGGAGGCCATGTTCTACTGCAGGTGACCCTTAGAAACGAGAGCACTGGAGCACACAAACCAGTATCATGGTATCATGGGCACAAGCAACACAGTTTGGGGCCTATGCTTTTTCTCTTTAACAGGATTTATACAGTAAGATTTTTTTCTTTTCCCACCCAAGATAAGCTGAAAAGCCGTGGGACCTGCCTGAGACCTCACTCAGGGCCTGGAAGGAACTGCCTACAGTGTGCGTGAAAAAGGCAATTGGGAGAAAAAAAAAAGTAAGTGGCTTCCTGCCTGCACCCTGCGGAGCCCAGCTGGTTCCCAGGCACCAGAGTCTGTCCCCTCTCCTGCTCACCTGCCTCGGGCTGGGTCCTCCTTCCTCTCTCGCTGTAGCAGTGCACTGACCGGAGGCTCTGATTTAACAGAACCACAACAGCTCCTTCCTCCACCCTTTGCCTCTCAGCAACAGAACATCCACATTTTCTCCACTTCCTTGCCTCTCATTTGCTTCTTTTTTTTTTTAAGTAGCACATTTAAATAAAACATGTGTGCTAAAATAAAAAAGTTTCCCTACTTCTCGGACAAGCAACTAGCTTCTCTGAGGGTTCCTTTTCTTACTGTAACAAGGATACGACCTTGCTGGGTTTTGAAAGCGCTAACTCACTCTGCTAAGCACCTTAGACACCAAGCTGGTCCTCAGTAAACGCTGGTTCTGGCTGAAGGTGAGAAAGCCCTGTACCTCCATAGTTCAGTTTATTGTAAAAATAATAAAGAAGGCAATTTGTAGAAGAGGCAATGTAAGTGGTCAGTGGACAAGAAAAAAAACAAAAGCACCCTGACCCCTGTGGTCATTGTAGAGAAACAAACTAAACCATTAACGGCATACTCTTTTTCACACGTCAAATTAGCTTAAGCCTAAAGAGCTACACTATTTTACCTGAACTAGGTACAGTGGGGCTGGCATCAGCTGGGATGTGACCGGGCAAGTCCCTGGACTTCCTCTGCCTTCTTCCCTGCCCACACTGGGGCATCATCTCATATCCTTCATTCTCTGAGGACTAGGCTAGAGCTGAGAATTGCAAAATGAAATCAGCATCGGAAAGGGCCCACAGACCGCGGACCACGCATTCTATCCCACCAGTGCACTCACCAAAGCAGACCGTCCTGCAAGGCCCTAGGGTTCTGGTGATTTCTGATCTCTCTCCCTCATTCCATACTGGCCACGCCCTCCTCTTAATCCACACGCTCTGAGGGCTTAGGAGGTACCAGCTGGGCAGCCAGGTGCCATGGGTTTCAGATATTCCGACCCAACACACTCTCTTCCTACAAAGAGTTCATCAGAGTGGAGAGCAAAGCAATCAGGTTTCAAACCTGGATGTCACCGGGGAATAGCTGGGTGGTCTTGGCCAACACATTTCCAGGGCACCCATCTCTCCATCTACAAAAGAGGGAGAATAATATGTGTCTTCAGAGCCCTTTGGAAAATTACGCAGTGCAATCTAGCTTTTAGGATTGCTAACAACAATTCAGCTAAGCAAATTCAAAGATCTGACCAGCTTTATCCAGTGATGGTGGTAAACGGCACTCCAAGGGGCAGTACAAAATGGGAGGTTTTAATAGGAAGAAGGAGGGTGCAGCAAGGAAGGCACTGGCGAGAGAAAAGAAAGGACTGTTTCAGGTCTGGCACCTTGTTTTGGAAGAAGGACAGGGTCTTCCATGCAGGTTACCTCTTCTTCCCTTGGAGTGGGGCTTGGTGCTGATGGTGGAGAAGTCCCGTGGGGCCCTCTGTGGTGTGGGCCAGAAGGTTCCAGACTGCCCAGTTTTAACTGATTCTCTTTGCTGTACACCTGAAACTAATACAACACTGTAAATTAACCATACTCCCCATAAACATTATAAAAAAAAGACTACATACCTGGGAAAGGTTGAAGCCGCAGGTGGGTCTAGGTTTGGTATCATGGGCACAAGCAACACAGTTTGGGGCCTATGGTTTTTCTCTTTAACAGGATTTACACAGTAAGATTTTTTTCTTTTGATTTGACTGTCAAGAAGACATGGAACCACATCATAAGGGGTAGAATTTACTTCTCTCCCTGGTAGCTCAGTGGTAAAGAATCTGCGTGCAGTTCAGGAGACACAGGTTCAGTCCCTGGGTCGGAAGATCCCCTGGAGGAGGAAATGGCAAAGCACTCCAGTATTCTTGCCTGGAGAATCCCATGGACAGAGGCGCCTGGCAGGCCACAGTCCATAGGGTGCAAGAGAGTCAGACGTGACTTAGTGGGTAAACAACAACAAAGATCTGCAAACAAACAGGAGATGCTGTTGCCGCTGCTAAGTTGCTTCAGTCGTGTCCAACTCTGTGCGACCCCATAGACAGCAGCCCACCAGGCTCCCCCGTCCCTGGGATTCTCCAGGCAAGAACACTGGAGTTGGTTGCCATTTCCTTCTCCAATGCATGAAAGTGAAAGTGAAGTCGCTCAGTCGTGTCCGACTCCCAGCGACCCCATGGACTGCAGCCTACCAGGCTCCTCCGTCCATGGGATTTTCCAGGCAAGAGTACTGGAGTGGGATGTCAGTGCCCTCTCCGAAATAGGGATACAAGCTGCTGCTGCTGCTGCTGCGTCGCTTCAGTCGTGTCCGACTCTGTGTGACCCCAGAGATGGCAGCCCACCAGGCTCCCCCGTCCGTGGGATTCTCCAAGCAAGAACACTGGAGTGGGCTGCCATTTCCTTCTCCAATGCATGAAAGTGAAAAGTGAAAGTGAAGTCTCTCAGTCGTGTCTGACTCTTAGCGACCCCATGGACTGCAGCCTACCAGGCTCCTCCATCCATGGGATTTTCCAGGCAAGAGTACTGG
This sequence comes from Cephalophus harveyi, assembly GCA_006410635.1. Lineage (NCBI taxonomy): Eukaryota > Metazoa > Chordata > Mammalia > Artiodactyla > Bovidae > Cephalophus > Cephalophus harveyi. The sequence continues at coordinate 1,400,948 of SJYT01007989.1, forward strand.
AGTGGGGTGCCACTGCCTTCTCTGAGGGATATATAGTAAGGCCCAAAAGATAGACAGTAAAGTAGTTGGATGAATTTTTCAGTTCTATTGATTAAAAAAAACCCAACTTTTCCAGGTGAAAGGTTAAAGGTCATGTCAACATCTGGGCTTTGGTGTTGCCACTAGGAGGCATCAGTTTGCAGAAATAAAACACAGGACTGCAAAGGGATTCTGCTTTCCTTGCAGAAGTTCCAAGTGACAGAACAGAGCTAATTGTCAAGAACTAGGCTGAGGCAGGTGTTGAATTTTCATTTCTAAATTTAGTTTTTAAACCAAGTGACAAATATAATAAAAGAGACTGCAGAATGCCAAGGGAGAGAAAGAAACCTGCATGTCGGTCTTGTGTAAAATACCTTCTAAGAACACACAGCATTATATCGCAATGTTATTAAGTTGCCAGGGCTTTGGAGAACCCATTATTAGAGGAATTTATTACTGCAGATCCCACAATAATAATTGGACATGGAACATCTTGCTTTGGGAGATTTCTTATTTGGTTCCTCAGGGATTTCTTTTGATTCATGTCTACCTGGAAATTTCTGTAAAACATGAAAATATGGTTTGCATTCTTTTTTTTTTCTTTCCTTAAATGTTTGCTGTTTTAGTTTCACTCCCGCAGGGCTGGGGAGCCATGAACGCCCTGGAGCTGTCCTCAACCATCGAGTTCGGAATTAAAAAGAGGGGTTTTGCTACCCTCTAGTGGCCGGCTCTGGTCCCGGTAGCTGGCAGAAGCCATGGAGTAGAGAGAGGGGAGAGGGAGAAAGAAGGTCCCCAGCGCTGAAGAAGAGAGAGAAAGGAAAATGCCTCCTACCAGGGTGCCAGCCCCTCTGGTGCCCACTCCCAGGCAGAAAAACCAGGGGGCCCTGAGCCCTGGGGAGGTTGGGAGGGAAGGCTGGCACACACCAGGGGAGGCAGTGTGGAAACTCCCTTGCCTCGAGGTTCCATGCTGCAGGTGGAACACGAACATAGAGGCCCTGAGACCTCAGGGCAGCCCTCGCCCTGCTGCACCCCTCTGGGCATGCCATGAGAATGGAAGGTCCCCTGTGGCCCCATGTCCCACATTCACGGGGTCACCCAGCTGGGCTGCTGGCAGGCCCTCCATTCACGAGTCTCTGTTTCCCTCCTCCTGGTGAGAGGAGGAAAGATTGGGGCGATCCCAAGCGGAGACAATGTTTTCCTGTTAGGTGAGCTTCCCCGGGGGACCCCAGAGCCTGACGCCCTGCCCCCTTCTCTAGGCCGTGGCTACAGCTCTCTGTGATTGTGGGTGTGCTGGAAAACAGGCAAGGGCGATGCTGCTGCCCAACTCTTTGACTTCTCCAGCTCTTTGAAGTTGTCATTAAGTTTAAACAGATGAACAGGGAGGCCTGGCGTGCTGCGATTCATGGGGTCGCAGAGTCGGACACGACTGAGCGACTGAACTGAACTGAACTGATGTGGATACTGGCTATGGTATTGGACCATACAGCTCTAGAGAGACAACGTGAACACTTTGTAAACCCAGGGCTGTGCATGAAAAGGGTGGATACAAGATGAGCAACTTTTGAATTGAAAGGAGGGATAAGACGGGGTGCATTCAAAAGCACACACATCCATTCATCCAACAAACCTCTTCCACCACCTTACTAACAGTAAATGTGATTTACTGGGTCATACATCTGGCTTCCCTCCTAGACAGACAGTTGGGACTCTGCTCTGCTCATCGTACTCATCTTGGTATTCCCAGCACTACACACAGTACCTGATATGCAGTAGCGTCTCAAAAATTGTCTGCATGCTGTTTACAACAGCCAAGACATGGAAGCACCCCAAATGTCCATCAACAGAGGAATAGATAAAGAAGATATGGTACGTCGATGCCATGGAATATCACTCAGCCATTAAAAAGAATATGAAATAATGCCATTTGCAGCAACTTGGAGGAACCTAGAGATTGTCATACTGAGTGAAGTTAAGTCAGACAGAAGGAGAAATATCGTATGACATCCCTTATATGTAGACTCTAAAAAGAAACGATACAAATGAACTTACAAAACAGAAAGAAACTCGCAGACTTAGAGAACAAACTTATGGCTGCTGGCGGGAATGTTGTGGGGAAGCAACAGTTAGGGAGTTTGGTATGGACATGTACACACTGCTATATTTTAAATGGATAACCCACAGGGACTTACTGTATACCACAGGGAACTCTGCGTATGTTGCGTGGTAGCCTGGATGGGAGAGGAGCCTGGAGGAGAAGGGATATTTGTGTGTGTATGGCTGAGTCTCTTTGTTGCCCACCTGAAACTATCACTGTGCTGTTAATCAGCTATGAAGTGAAGTGAAATCGCTCAGTCATGTCCGACTCTTTGCGACCCCATGGACAGTAGCCTGCACCAGGCTCCCCCGTCCATAGGATTTTCTAGGCAAGAGTACTGGAGTGGGTTGCCGTTTTCTTCTCCAATACAAAATAAGAAGTTTTACCGTCTGAGCCAACAGGGAAGTCCCCAAAGTAAACAGTTAAAATGCACGAGGAATGGAACTGTGCTAGGCCTTCAGTGAGATATCCACGTTCATCAGACGTGGATCCTGCCACCAATAACATATGACCCAATGATAAATACTTAAATACCAGATGAGAAGACTCATGTGAAAGCAGTGGCATTATGCTTAACACGAAGTAGGCCCATGATTGGGTTCCCAGGTGGTGCTAGCGGTAATTTGGCATCATCCTGCCAACATAGGAGACGCAAGAGACGCAGGTTCGATCCATAGGTTGGGAAGGTCCCCTAGAGAAGGGCACTGCAACCCACTCCAGTATTCATGCCTGGGAAATCCTATGGACAGAGGGGCCTGGTAGGCTACAGTCCAAGGGGCACAGGCCCACAGTAAATACTTAAGTTTCTTTCCTCCTTCCCTTTCTTTTATTCTCTCTAGAATCTACCCTCCAAACATTTCCTTGAAAGAGATGAAGTGCTCAAGCATTTGGAGGAGGAAAGATTAGTTTGCCTTGGGAGAACCAAAGGAAGGCTTCCTGGAGGAGGTAGCATTTGATCTGGCTCAAGCAGCATGAACCAAGATGTAGAGGTTTGGGGAAAAGGGATGTGTGGAGGAATGTGGAAAAATTCAGTTTAGCTTATGGAAAGGTATGTGGAGGGGAGAAGCAGAAAATGGTGTAGGAGAGTTTCTTGTATACGACGACAGGGGAGGCTCTAATGCTTGTGGCTAAAGACCTGGATTTCAGGACTTCCCTGGCAGTTCAGTGCTTAGGATTCTGCGCTTCCACCGCAGAGGGCATGGGTTCCATCTCTGGTTGAGGAACTAAGATCCTGCAAGCCGAGCAGCACAGCCAAAAAAAAGCAAAGCAAAACAAAACAAAACCCCAAAGACCTGGATTTTATTGCCAAAGAGACCAGACACTCTTGGCCTGGCCCAGACTCTGCCTATTATCTAACTACTGACTGTGGGATGACTGTGGACTGCTGCTGCTGCTGCTAAGTCACTTCAGTCGTGTCCGACTCTGTGCGACCCCATGGACGGCAGCCCACCAGGCTCCCCCGTCCCTGGGATTCTCCACGCAAGAATACTGGAGCAGGTTGCCATTTCCTTCTCCAATGCATGAAAGTGAAAAGTGAAAGTGAAGTCGCTCAGTCATGTCCGACTCTTAGCGACCCCATGGACTGCAGCCCACCAGGCTCCTCCATCCATGGGGTTTTCCAGGCAAGAGTACTGAACTCTTCTAAACCTCACTTTCTTCAGTTGTAAAATGGGGGTGATACCGCTGCTGCTGCTCAGTCACTAAGTTGTGTCTGACTCTTTGTGACCTCATAAACTGTAGCCCACCAGGCTCTTCTGTCCATGGGATTTCTCAGGCAGAGTACTGGAGTGGGTTGCCATTTCCTCCTCCAGGGGATCTTTCCAACCCTGGGATGGAACCCGAGTCTCCTGTTTGGCAGGCAGATTCTTTACCACTGAGCTACCTGGAAAGTCCATGGAAATGATACAACTTACTCTTTAAAAAACAAAAAGAAGAACACACTATAAATGCATACAGTCCTTTTTTTTTTTTTCTACTTTGGGAAATGTTACATATTAGCATATATAGAGTTGACTGTATTCACTTATATGCCATTATCATAATTTAACTAACCATCCTTTTATTTGTGCCCCTTAAATTCATAAAGGGGCACTACTATATCAAAGGGCACATGAAATTTAAATTCTGACAGAATTACCAGATTACTCTCCATAAAGGGTAGCTTGATTTCACTCCCATCAGCAACATATATATATATACAGGTCTGTTTCCCTACGCCCTCACTAATGCTGCCATCACACTTTCTGATCTTTGCCAATTTGAAAGCTTTTAAATTGGTATCTATAGTTTTAATTTATATGTAACTGAGTTAGACATCTTTTCAATGTTTAAAGGAAAGGCATTTGTATTTTCTTCTCTGGGAACTATTTGTAGCCTTTGGCCATTTCAGTTTGTTAGGTTTCTTTTCTTATTGATTTATAGGAGTTCTTTATTTATTAAGGAAATTAGTTCTTTGGGTATGGTTTCAGCTTGTCATTTCTCTTCCACTATGCTTATTTTTTTCCCCATGAAGATGTGTTTTATCTTTATGTCATCAGACGGATTATTCTGGGTTTTGAATCATTTCTAGAAAGGCCCTCCCTACTCCAAGGCAATAAGAAAAATCTTTGACATATCTGAATTTATTTGGAGGTGAATAAAGAGGCAGGCTTTGTAGGTGGCTCAGTGGTGAAGATTCCACTTGCCAGTGCAGGAAATGCAGGAGACACAGGAGACTCAGGTTCAATCCCTGGGTCGGGAAGATCCTCTGGAGTAGGAAATGGCAACCCACATCAGTATTCTCGCCTGGGAAATCCCATGGACAGAGGAGCCTGGTGGGCTACAGTCCATGGGGTCACAAAGAGTCAGACACGACTAAGTGACTAGGCATGAACACACACAGCTTATTTTATACCCAAAGTTTGTACCTCTTAATCCCCTACCCCTATATTGCCCCTCCCCCCACCTATAACCACTAGTTTATACTCTTTATCTTTGAGTCTGTTCCCTTTGGGTTATATTCACTAGTTTATTTCTTAGATTCTCTATATAAGTGATAACATACTGTATATGTCTTTGTTTTTCTGACTTCTTTCACTTAGCATAATATCCTCCAAGTCTATCCATGTTGTTGCAAATGGCAAAACATCATTTTTTATGGCTGAGTAGTATTCCATTTTATAAACATGCATCACATCTTTATCCATTCATTTGTTGATGGACACTTTGGTTACCTCTATATCTTGGCTACTGTAAATAATGCTGCTATGAGCATTGGGGTGCGTGCGTCTTTTCAAATTAGAGTTTTCATTTTTTTCTGAATGCTCTGCTCTTGGGACTGCTGGATCATATGGTAATTTTATTCTTATTCTTTTGAGGAGCCTCCATACTGTTTTCCAAAGTGGCTGTACCAATTTACATTCCCTCTAATAGTGTATGAGGGTTCCTACTTTTCCACATATCCTCACAACATTTGTTATTTGTGGTCACTGTGGCCTTCTTTTTGGGCAACCACTGGAAAGTCTTTTTGCCTCAAATTCCTCAACATTTTAAACTGATCACTCTCACCCTGTAAGCACTGCCAGTATGCTGCTGGGATGGAAAGCCATCTGCACCTTCCCGGGTTCTGGCTTCCTTGTTTTCCTTTAGAACTGAACTTGGGTGTCCTCTCTTCCAGGAGAACGTCTCTGATTCCCCCGTCTCTCCAAACCCAGGGCTGGTCAAGACTCACATCTCCATGTTTTCAGCTCCCTGAGTATGTCTAACAGGTCCCGCCACCTATTCACAGCCAGCCCTCTTGTCAGATGGAAACGTCTTTAAAGCAGGGATATTCCTTCCCAGCTCATCCCAGCAAGTTTGTTCCACTGAATGCCACCCTCTTAGCCAAATGGAAATATTTTCAATAGATGGTATTATAAACATAAGTATTAAATTCTATCAAATTGAATCTTAGGACTTTAACACTATATGGACCCTTCAGAAGAGGAAACTGAGGTCTTGAGGATGAAGTGGCTAGGCATGTCTGCACTTGGGCCAAGATGTGAGCAACATTACTGGTGGAATGAAGCTTGTTAGTGACAGCAGAAACTATCCCTGGGCTGAGGTTTGTTCGTGTAGCGCAAAACTTGTTCATCAACTGGTGTGGCCTGTGGCCCTAATGTCTAAACACTTCTTTGGCTTCTGTATTTTCTTTATCATTTTTATAATACACTTTTTTAAAAGTTTACCTTTTGATTATAAAAGTATACATTGCTTATTATAGAGATTTGGGAATATCAGTTCAGTTCAGTCACTAGGTCATGTCTGACTCTTTGTGACCTCATAGACTGCAGCCCACCAGGCTTCCCTGTTCTTCATCACCTCCTGGAGCTTGCTCAAACTCATGTCCATCGAGTCAGTGATGGCATCCAACCATCTCATCGTCTGTCCTCCCCTTCTCCTCCTGCCTTCAATCTTTCCCAGCATCAGGGTCTTTTCCACTCAGTCAGTTCTTTGCTCAGGTGGCCAAAGTACTGGAGTTTCAGGTTCAACATCAGTCCTTCCAATGAATATTCAGGAATGACTTCCTTTAGGATGGACTTGTTTGATCTCATTTCTGTTCAAAGGACCCTCAAGAGTCTTCTCCACCACCACAGTTCAAAAGCATCAACTCTTTGGTGTTCAGCTTTGTTTATAGTCCAACTCTCACATCCATACATGACCACAGGAAAAACCATAGCTTTGACTAGATGGACCTTTGTTGGTAATGTCTCTGCTTTTTAATATGTTGTCTAGGTTGGTCATAGCTTTTCTTCCAAGGAGCAAACATCTTTTAATTCCATGGCTGCAGTCACCATCTGCAGTGACTTTGGAGCCCCCCAAAATAAAGTCTCTTACTGTTTCCATTGTTTTCCCATCTATTTGCCATGAAGTGATGGGACCGGATGCCACTATCTTAGTTTTTTGAATGTTGAGTTTTAAGCCAACTTTTTCACTCTCCTTTTTCACTTTCATCAACAGTCTCTTTAGTTCTTCTTTGCTTTCTGCCATAAGGGTGGGAATACGTGAAATAGTAAAATAAGGAAAGAAAATGACAAATTATCTGAATTCTGCCAGCCAGAGAAAGCCTGTCTTATTTATGGTATATCACTACTAGGCCTGTAACTAAAATCAAGATGTGTGTTGAATTTTGTTTTCATTTTTCCATTTGAATTGTGAACATTTCTCTAAGTCCTTAAAAAATGTGTTTTTTCTTTGCAGCCTTTGTGTTATGAAGCTTGTTCATGTACTGTATGGAATTAATTTATAAATAAAAAGAAGCTTTAATGGAAAGGAAAAATGCTACACACTGTATTTTTTATATTGTTATTCAGTCACTAAGTCGTGTCTGACTCTTTGAAACCTCATGGACTACAGCATGCCAGGCTTCCCTGTCCCTCACTATCTCCAAGAGTTTGCTCAAACTCATGTCCATTGAGTTGGTGAGGCCATCCAATCTCATCCTTTGTCACCCCCTTCTCCTCCTGTCCTCAGTCTTTCCCAGGATGAGAATTCTTTCCAATGAGGTCAGCTCTTCACATCAAGTGACCAAAGTATTGGAGCTTCAATAATTATTTATAGTAGGTACACTTTACATGGATTGACCATATTTTCCTAACATCTAGGTGGCTTGAAGTTTTTCATCATAATTAATGAAAAATGTGTTTATTCCATCATCTCACTGTAATGAAACAATATCTTTGGATTAAATCTCTACCTGTGTTTCAAATCATTGCTTTAGGAGCCACATATTGTTTTTGTCCTCAACTTAGAGGAAAGATTTTTAAAAGACAAATTATTTCAAAATTATCAAGAGATAATGCTGTTTTTCAGACTTACAGATATGGAAAACAAAGTTACATTTACAAAAGGGCAAACATGGTCGGGGGGGTAAATCAGGAGCTTGAGATGAACACATTCACACTACTACATATAAGATAAATAACCAACAAGGGCCTCCTGTAGAGGACAGGGAAATCTACTCAATATTCTGTGATAAGGTATATGAGAAAAGGACCTGGAAAATAATATATACACATGTATAGCTGAATCACTTTGCTATACACCTGAAACTAACACAACATTGTAAATCAACTATACTCCAATAAAAAATTTTTTTAATGAGAGAGATAATGCTGTTTTTCAAGTTGCCTTAAAAGCATTGATTACATTTCAATCAGGAAAAGGAAAGGTTATTTTTTAAATAAACAACTAAAAAACCAATATAGTGGAATGGCACTGAGTCTAGCTGCAGACTAAGAGAGCGTGCGTGCATGCTGTCACTTCAGTCACGTCCGACTCTGTTCAGCCCCATGGACTGTAGCCCACCAGGATTCTCCACCCATGGGATTCTCAGGCAAGAATATTGGAGTGGGTTGCCATGCCCTCCTCCAAGGGATCTTCCCGACCCAGGGATTGAACCTGTGTCTCCAGTGTCTCCTGCTTTGGCAGGTGGGTTCTTTACCACGAGACCACCTGGGAAGCCCCTGCAGCATAAGAGACCTGCTCTAATATTTGAGGAAGGGATTGATTTTTCTTCCCACTTGGAGCTTTAAATTAGATGTTAACTGCTGTTATATAACACTAAAGAAGAGATGATGCTTTTGAACTATTTTTTCCATTTGTATAAAAGTTAAATAGTTTGAGTTCAAAAATAAAGAAAGTAGAAAGAATATTCTGGTTTTTAGAACATGGATGCCATCTACTAGATTTAAGTTCATAGCCATAGAAAATGCCAAAGTAAAATAAGCCGTTTCCCTAGTAATCTGCGCCCAGGAAAAACTTCCATCTTAAGCCTCAAAATAGGACTTTTTAAAATTTATAGCATCATAAAATACATTTTAAACAAGGTAAAATCTAAAATAAATTCAGGTTTGACAGATTAAAAATGAAATCAAGTCATAAAATAGCCCTCTAAATGTTTCTATTTTTAGGTTCTAAGTGTATTTGTCTTATGGACATTATACTGGATTATGGTGACTACACTTTTATTTCACAGACATTTTTATTATTAAATTGTCCCAACTAGCAAATCTTTGCTTCTCATAAAATGTGAAATGAAAAAATAATTTTCAAGAAGAAAAACTATACCTCAAAACAGCTTTTGACGTAGCATGTATTTTCCAATTTGCTCTAGCAATATTTTTCTTTTTTAATCACTAGAGGCAACTGCTTAAAAAACAGGATGAACGAGGGCAAGCAAGATTGCTATGGAAGTAAGTGGTTTGGAGGCTACACAACAATTGTGAGCTCACTTGGGGACTAAACCACTGGGACTCTCTGCAAAACAAAGATTCAAGTTTCAGGAGAGTGCTCCCAGTGAGGCTGAGGGCAGGACCAAAACAAAGAGGAATCCTCCATGTGAATCTCCTACAGATTTTCCAGGAAATAAAACGATCGCTCAAATTTATTGACTAATTACTGCATACTGGGGGCCATGTGGGGGCACTTTGCAGATATTATTTCATCTACCCACCCCCCAATTCCTCCACCCCCTGCCTAGCCCCATGAAGTAACTGCTGCTGCTGTTGCTAAACAGGAAATAAAACGATCGCTCAAATTTATTGACTAATTACTGCATACTGGGGGCCATGTGGGGGCACTTTGCAGATATTATTTCATCTACCCACCCCCCAATTCCTCCACCCCCTGCCTAGCCCCATGAAGTAACTGCTGCTGCTGTTGCTAAGTTGCTTCAGTCGTGTCCGACTCTGTGCGACCCCATAGATGGCAGCGCACCAGGCTCCCCCGTCCCTGGGATTCTCCAGGCAAGAATACTGGAGGGGGGTGCCAGGACCCCCATTTTACACATAGGGAAGTTGATGACCAGAGAATCTCTCCCCAGAAAAGTCTCTCCCGAGTCACAAGGCTCGGAAGCAGCTGGGGTTCAGTCTGGGTGTGCGATGACAAAGCCCCAACTTCTAATTCCCCAGTCCTGCCCCTTTAGTCAAGCTTTAACACTGACAGAAAGCAGAGCAGGAATACAAGTGGGAAGGAAGATGAAATCTCCCAAATCGGATTTCTAAACCAAAATGCAAGAAAGTTGCAATGCTTTAGCAAAAGAATAATCTGGGTTTTCCAAGGACTTTCCATGCTGCTACTGCTAAGTCGCTTCAGCTGTGTCCAACTCTGCGCAACCCCATAGATGGCAGCCCATCAGGCTCCACCGTCCCTGGGATTCTCCAGGCAAGAATACTGGAGTGGGTTGCCATTTCCTTCTCCACAAATACAGCAGTGCTGGGATGCTTGCGTTGTCAAACTCAACCTTCTCTTCCTTCCCTCTGGCTCCCCTTGGAGATGAGCGGCTGTTCTGCCTGCTCCCCAGTCCTTATATTGCTGTTCAGTCATTTAGTCAAGTCCGACTCTTTGTGACCCCATGGACTGCAGCACAACAGGCTTCCCTGTCCTTCACCATCTCCCAGAGTGTGCTCAAACTCATGTCCATTGAGTCTGTGATGCCATCCAACCGACTCATCCTCTGTTGCCCCCTTCTCCTCCTGTCCTCAATCTTTCCCAGCATCAGGATCTTTTCCAATGGGTCGGCACTTTGAATCAGGTGACCAAAGGTCTGTATAGTCAAAGCTATGGTTTTTTCAAGTAGTCATGTACAGATGTGAGAGGTAGAATTTCAGCTTCAGCATCAGTTCTTCCAGTGAACATTCAAGGTTGATCTCCTTTAGGATGGACTGGTTGGATCTCCTTGCTGTCCAAGGGACTCTGAAGAGTTTTCTCCAATACCACAGTTCGAAAGCATCCGTCCTTTGGTGCTCAGCCTTCTTTATGGTCCAACTCTCACATCTGTACACGACTACAGGAAAAACCACAGCTTTGACTATACAGACCTTTGTCATCAAAGTAATGTCTCTACTTTTTAACACACTGTCTAGCTTTGTCATTGCTTTTCTTCCAAGGAGGAAGCATCTTTTAATTTCATGGTTGCAGTCACTGTCCACAGTGAGTTTAGAACCCAAGAAAATAAAGTCTGTTACTGTTTTCATATTTTCCCCATTTATTTGCCATGAAGTGATGGGACCAGGTGCCAGGATCTTAGTTTTTTGAATGTTGAGTTTTAAGCCAGCTTTTTCACTCTCCTCTTTCACCTTCATCAAGAGGCCCTTTAGTTCCTCTTCACTTTCTGCCATAAGGGTGGTGTCATCCGCATATCTGAGGTTATTGATATTTCTCCTGGCAATCCCCAGTCCTGCGATCACTTTATTCCTGGTTCCAGCCTTGCCTCAGAATCCAGATAGGCCTGGGACTTCCCTGGTGGTCCAAGGGCTGAGATTCCACGCTCCCAATGCAGGGGGCCTGGGTTCCATCCCTGATCAGGGAACTAGATCCTGCATGCCACAGTGAAAGATCCCACAAGCAGCGATGAACACTGAAGCTCCTGTGTGCTCAACTAACACTCAGTGCAGCCAAATGAATCCACATTAAAAACAAAAAACAGAATCCAGATAGACCTACCTGCACTGCCCTGGAGCCACGGATGCACCTGCAGCATCCGCTCTGGAGGGAGACGTTCAAAGAAGCCCACTTCCACTCCGAGTATCCTCTGAGTTCTTAGGTTTAATTTCACCTGTAATGAAACTGATGTTTTAATTTGCTGGTTGTGGTTCCTCCTGTCTATCTGCCAAAGCCCAGAAGTGGGAGAGGAAGGACAGGGAGCAGCCAGGGATTGGGCCCAGCACCCTAGTAAATCCTCCCCACCACCCAAAAACAGAGGAGCCTGGTGGGCTAGAGTCCAGGGCATCATAAGAATAAGACCCAACTTAGCGACTAAACCACCACCACCGCTATCCTATTAAAACCCTTGACTCTCAAGACCTGAAGGAGCTGGATGTGAGCTCTTAGACATCTTTGGGCTCTAAAGTTCTATGAAATTGATTTAGAGGAAAAACACTACAGAAAGGTCACTTACAAAAGCAAAAACAAAAAAGAAACTTTGAACTATTTAAATCCTAACCCCAAATATTTATATTTAGAACCTAGAATATTAAAAAAAATCTTTGAAAATATAATTTTTAGAACAAAATTCAGCCTGAGTTTGATAAAGTTCTCCAGGGATTATCACAGATTAAATCTTCAATAACCTGGCTTTCTGGCTGTCTTTACCTCCCAACTCTGCTTTGTAACCCAGAACATCTCCACTCTTGCATCCTCTTCATCGTGGAGTTGCAACATCACTAATGTTAAGCAGATACGTTAGGGGAAAAAGAACCAGGAATAGCTTTCTCGACAAAAGAGAATCCATTTTGGCCTAAGCCATTCTGTGATCTAGGGCTTCCCAGGTGGCGCTACTGGTAAAGAAGCCGCCTGCCAATGCAGGAGACGTAACAGATGCTGGTTCAATTCCTGGGTCAGAAAGATCCCCTGGGGGAGGGCACGACAACCCACTCCAGTACTCTTGCCTGGAAAATCCCAAGGACAGAGGAGCCTGGTGGGCTACAGCCCATAGGGCTGCAGGGTCGGAGAGGACTGAAGTGACTTAGCACACACACACCATTCCGTGATCTAAGCCTTGCCTCTGAACAAGTCTCAGAACAAAGCGGTGATCTCAAAGGAACAAAGGAATGCGTGAAAAGAAAAAAAAGCAGTCAGACCTTGGTGCAGAGCCCTAGTTCCTCCTCAAGGGATATATTTACACAACAATAAGTCTGTGACTTCAATCCACTAAAGCTTGAACTCTGGACCTTTGCCCCATTTCTGTGTTGAACTCTCTTCTGCTCAAGCCCCTTCAAGAATGGATACCCTTAGCTTAAAATTTCTGCAAGTTTGCTGTTTGGGCAAGATCCCCAGTGCTCTTCTTACTTGCTGAAAGTAATAATAAATCCTCCCTTCTCCCGAGCTTTGGCTTGGTTGTGCCTACTGGCTCGACACCCACCGAGAGGAGAGCCCAGTTTCGGGGCCCATGAAGTCCTCCAACCCTTTTCTGATCACAGTCACCACCCCTCCTCCCTAATCTGTCCTTCCACGATATCCAACCATGAGTCCTTCCATTCCCCTTTCTCCAGCCCTTTGGAGAACACAGTCTCTTGCCTGCCTTGGGTCTGTTTCCCCTTCGTCCCACACCTGCTATTCCTCCCCCACAGTCACCGTGGTCTAAGGGAGTGGCCACAGGAGACTTGCAACTCAGGCCCAGCCAACAGGCCCATATCTGTTCAATAAATACGTATATGGTGCATATCCTGAGCTTGGCCCTGTTCTAAGTACTTCATAATCATTGATTTATGTAAGCCTCCTAAGGATTTTTACGTAAATTGAGCCCTGGTGGCTCAGACAGTAAAGAATCTGCCTGCAGTGGAGGAGGCCTGGGTTTGATCCCCGGGTTGGAAAGATCCCCTGGAGGAGGAAATGGCAACCCACTCCAGTATTCTTGCCTGGAGAATCCCAGACAGAGGAGCCTGGTGGGCTACAGTCCATAGGGTTGCAAAGAGTCGGACACACTGAAGCCACTTAGCACGCACGCTCAAACAGACAAAATGGGAGCCCCTGATCAAATAGTGCCTGAAGCCAGAACTCCTGCCCTTTACAGTTTGGTGAGCTAGTGAGTTACATTTCTGCTTATAAAAACTCTGGGTTGGGCTGTTCTTCGCTTGCTAGCTTCCTGCTTGTCTCCCTGCATCCAGCTCTCCCCTTCCAGCCCAGCCTGACCCACAGTCATCCCAGAAACATTTTAAAAGAATAACTCAGATCACATTACTCCCTGTTCAGAACCCTTTGATTCCATTTGCCTTTGGCTTAAATTCCTTGATAATTTACTCTTGCAGCATTTTCTCCAGGACTACTCCCTTAAACACAGCATATGGGAAACTCTGACCATCCCCCAGGGGTCCTGATCCCTCCTATTTCTGGTTCGGGCTGTTTCTTCCTCAGTTCTTGCTCACTCCCATCTGCCTGGCAGCTTCTACCCACCCTCCAAGGTCCAGCTTTCAAGCCCCCTTCTCGCGTCTCCCAGCCACACGTCCCTCCCCCGCCCCATCCCACACGCCACACTTCTGCTTCCGCAGCCCTTTGCTTATTTGCTTATCATCTCTTTCGGCCCCTGACCGGGTCTGCTGAGACGCGCCAGAGGCCGCCCCAGGGAGCACCTGAGATCTGGCCCTAGTGCGCCCCTGCCCTGCACTGCCTGCTCCTTCCCGTTTCAGCAGTGGAACCCTCTGACGCCTTTCTTGTTCAAAGTGTGAAATTCCCGAGGGGAAAGGGGACCCCGTGGAGGGCCCGGTCGTTTCTGAAGTTCCTGCCGGCGCTAACTGCACTGTGTCCTCTCCTGCCAGCTCCCCCCGCCAGGCCGTCTGCCCGCCGGGCTTGTTCCGACCGTGGGATAAAGGCCGTCCGAAACCCGAGCCACGGTTAAAAATAACCCACAGCGCTGACCCACTAAGGGCCCGCGGGGGGATCTTCTAAGAGGGGTAAGCCGTCTCTGGGGCTCGCCCCACTTCCACCCGAGCTGGTGGGGCCTCCGGTCTCTCAGGAGAAGCCTCTCCTGACCCAGGAGGGGGGCGGGCACGTGCACCGGCTCCCACCCGTCCTGGGGGCTTCCAGCCTCGGTGGAGCCGCTGAGGTCACAGCCAGACGCACTTCTGCTAACAGACGACAGACGCCGGCGCTCAGCGGGCCCTCCGCGCCCTGGGCTCAGCGCCCGTCTCCCTCCCGCCCCGGGGCACGCGGCCCGAGCCCGTCATCCAGGAGGGACACCATCAGCCTAGTCCCCCAGCCTTCTCTCCTGCCCAGGTCAGGGCAAGGGGGAAAGTTTCCGCTGAAGTTTTTCTTTGCGAGGCTGCCTTGGCGGGACTAAAGCAGGATAAGAGAGCAATCCTTCGGGACTCTCCTCAGCGTGCTGTCTCATTAAAAGCTAGAGCTATCCATCCTAATTTGGAAAGGTCTCCCAAGACATACCCTTGTGAAGTTGCGAAGCTGCTCAGTCGTGTCCGACTCTTTGTGACCCCATGGGCTGTAGCTTACCAGGCTTCTCAGCCCATGGGATTTTCCAGGCAAGAGTACTGGAGTGGGTTGCCATTTCCTTCTCCAGGGATCTTCCCGACCCTGGGATTGAACCCGGGTCTCCCACATTGTAGGCAGATGCTTTACCCTCTGAGCCACCAGGGAAGCCCAGACATACCCTTATATGAAAAAAAAGTCATAGAATAGCATTATAGCGTGATTCAACTTATCAATTATACAGTGACATATCTACGTGAATTAGTTTATAAACACACTAAAAGAAATGAAAAGTTCCAGGAAACCCAACTAACTGTTGAGAAGCATTATTTCAGGGGAGACCTGAGAGGTGAAAAGAGTTTTGTACTTGTTACTTTGTGCTGCTGCTGCTGCTAAGTCACTTCAGTCGTGTCCGACTCTGTGCGACCCCATAGACGCCACCTCACCAGGCTCCCCCACCCCTGGGATTCTCCAGGCAAGAACACTGGAGTGGGTTGCCATTTCCTTCTCCAATGCATGAAAGTGAAAAGTGAAAGGGAAGTCGCTCAGTCATGCCTGACTCTTAGCGACCCCAAGGACTGCAGCCTACCAGGCTCCTCTGTCCATGGGATTTTCCAGGCAAGAATACTGGAGTGGGGTGCCACTGGCTTCTCCAGTTACTTTGTGCACTGAAGTGTTATTTGAACTTTTATAATGAGAATCTACCCAGGAGATATAAATTGAAGTAAACATGAGATATCACTATAAATCAAGATCAGTGAAATTGGAAAAATGTGTGAAACATTTAGCTGGTGGCCATAGGGGGGCGGGTATCAGGGCTTTCTGTGTAGCTCGGTTGTTAAAATATCTGCCCGCAGTGCGGGAGACCTGGGGAGAAGGAAACGGCTACCCACTCCAGTATTCTTGCCTGGAGAATCCCATGGACGGAGGAGCCTGGCAGGCTACAGTTTGTGGGATTGCAAGAGTCACTTAGCACTATCTTTGCTTATTCTCATTCAGTAGAAATGGAAAAGCTATATAGCCTTTTTGGAAAGTAGTCTGGTAGCATCTACTACAATAAAAACACATCATTGGAACTTCCCTGGCAAGCCAATGGTTAAGCCTCCATGCTTCCAGTGCAGGGGCATGGGTTTGATCCTTGGTCAGGGAACTAAGATTCTGGATGCTGCACAGTTCAACTAAAAAACCCCAACAAAACAAAACAGAAAAAACACACATATAATTCACGTGTCCCTTTAAGGTATGGAGTCCAATGGTTTTAGTATATTCAGTTTGTAACCATCACCACAACCAATTTTAGAAGTTTCATCACTCCAAAAGAACCCCCACCCCGAATCCATTAGCAATCAGTCCAGTTCTCTACCACTCTCCCCACCCACCCCTAGACAACCACCAACAATCTACTTTCTGTGTCCTTGGATTTGCCTATTTTTGGACATTGCATGTAAATGGAATTGTTCAGCATGTGGTCCTTCGTGACTGGCTTCTTTCGCTTAGGATGGTGTTTTTCAAGGTTCATCTATGGTGCAGTAATTTTATTCTTGGAAATCCACTACATGGCAATAAAAGCATTTGTACCTCAGGACAGATGTACAAGAACGTTTATTGTAGAAATTTTCATAACCGTTAAAAAAGACAAATTGGAAATGCTGCAGACACTCATGGGCAGGAATAGAATACACACACCGTGGAATATTATGCGACAACTACAGAAGGATGCATGGGCGCCAGGCCAGTTGCATCAGAGGGAATTGCTTAAGTGAGAAAAAGGAAGATACAAAAGAATACATATTATATTCTAACCCACTTTTTGATATGCAAATTAATCCTAAAAATACTCTCAATTTATGCTTTATGACTGAATTTGAGAAGACCTAAACTGAGTTCAAAGATGGCAGAAACCAACACAAAGGCATAAAGCAATTAACCTCCAATTGGGGCTTCCCTAGTGGCTCAGACAGTAAAGAAGTGAAGTGAAGTGAAAGTCGCTCAGTCGTGTCTGATTCTGTGATCCCATGGACTATACAGTCCATGGAATTCTCCAGGCCAGAATACTGGAGTGGGTAGCCTTTCCCTTCTCCAGGGGATTTTCTCAACCCAGGGATCGAATGCAAGTCTCCCACATTGCAGGTGGATTCTTTACCAGCTGAGCCACAAGGTAAGTCCAGACAGTAAAGAATCTGCCCGCAGTCCTGGAGCCCGGGGCTCGATCCCTGGGTTGGGAAGATCCCCTGGAGAAGGGCATGGCAACCCACTCCAGTATTCTTGCCTGGAGAATCCCATGGACAGAGGAGCCTGGCGGGCTACAGTTCATGGGGTTGCAAAGAGTTGGAAATGATTGAGCGACTAAGACTTTCACTTTCAAAAATAAATTAATAATAATAATAATAAAGATGGCAGAATGAAACCCTTGAATACTCTTAGTCCTACTCACAAGCTCCACTGAGCCTACAAAGTATATGAGAACAGCCCAGACAGAGGGGACATCTGAAAGAGGGCGGTTTCTGGAGTCACCTTCTTTTCTTCCTGCAGAGGGCTCCAGCCAGGTGAAGAGGTTGCTCTCCTGGGCTTTTGCTTTCTACCCCCATGAAAGCCCTCCAGCATCTGCTTATGTCATACACACATCAGTCAGCAATTCTGCTCTTCCGCAAGCCCTGTCTGCCCGGCCAGGGCCTGGGAGCTGACCCTCACTGGTCCGCCCTGAGGGGGCTCCCCTTCCTGGTGCCTGCGTCTCAGGTTGTGTGATGTCTTGCATTTGCAGGATCCAGGCCTTTACTTTTTAGATCCCCTTAGGAGCTTTCCATGGGCAGGCCTGGCTCTGGCTTCACCCAGTACACGTGTGGACAGAGAAAGATATGGACACACCTGGCTGTAATCATAGGCTCTGGGGGAGAGTAAGGCAAGGGTGGAAACTGGGTGGTAAAGGGAAGACAAGAGAGGGAAAGGGGAGTCAATAATAAAAGGAAAAGAAAAAGAGGAGCCACGCACAATCACATTTATGCATCTGGGAAAAATTCTATATATGCTAAGACATATATAAAGACATTAAAAATTAAGAAGGCGAAGAGAATATACTCCTTGGCTAATTTTAAAAGGATTAACACAAAAGATGCCAACTACCTGATTGCACGAAGAACTCCATCCTTCCCTCCCATTTTCCGTATCTCACCCTGGGGAAGGGTTTTGTGTGCGGAACTGTGAGCTCACAGGCTGCCGTTTGGCTCCTCGTGTCCCCTTAATGCAGCTTCCTAGAGCATATTAGCTGCTTTCCTACAAAACTCTACCATGAATAATTGAAGTGAAGCATTACCAGCCAAGGCAAGAGACACAGGTTTGCTGATCCCGGAAGACCTCACATGCTGAAGAGCATCTAGGCTTGTGCGCACAACTCTTGAGCCCAGATGTTACAACTGCTGAAGCCTGTGCACCCTAGAGCCTGTGCTTCCCAACAGTAGAAGCCACTGCAATGTAAAGCCCACATGCCGCAACTAGAGATTAGCCCCAGCCCTCCACAACTAGAGAAAAGCTGGTGCAGCGACCAAGACCCAGCACAGTCACAAATAAATAAATAAAAATTTTAAAAATAGCTTAGCCAAAAAAGCAGATATAGTCTCACAGGCAAAAAAAAGAAACTTACAGTTACCAAGTAGGGGAAGGAGATGGGGGGAAGGATAAATTAGGAGTTTGGGGTTAACAGACACTACTGTGTTATAATCTGGTGGCTCAGAGGTTAAAGCATCTGCCTGCAGTGGAGGGGACCTGGGTTCGATCCCTGGGTCAGGAAGATCCCCTGGAGAAGGAAATGGCAACCCACTCCAGTATTCTTGCCTGGAGAATCCCATGGATGGAGGAGCCTGGTGGGCTACAGTCCATGGGGTCGCAAAAAGTTGGACACGACTGAGCGAGTTCATTCATTCATACTGTGTTATAAACAGATACACAACAAGGATCTATTCTATAGCGTGTATCTTGTAAATGGACTGGAATGGGTGAATTTAACTCAGATGACTATTATATCTACTACTGTGGGCAGGAATCCCTCAGAAGAAATGGAGTCGCCATCATGGTCAACAAAAGAGTCCGAAATGCAGTACTTGGATGCAATCTCAAAAACGACAGAATGATCTCTGTTTGTCTCCAAGGCAAACCATTCAATATCACAGTTATCCAAGTCTATGCCCCAACCAGTAATGCTGAAGAAGCTGAAGTTGAACGGTTTTATGAAGACCTACAAGACCTTTTAGAACTAACACCCAAAAAAGATGTCCTTTTCATTATAGGGGACTGGAATGCTAAAGTAGGAAGTCAAGAAACACCTGGAGT
>SJYT01008005.1:0-15242 GCA_006410635.1 Cephalophus harveyi
TCTGTGAACTTTTGGGGAAAGAACTGAATCAGGAAGCTGTGGGTGATGTTTTTAGGCCACATTTGAGAATATAAAGTACGACCCAGTAGCAAGTTGTGAAACTATAATAAGCCAACATTGTTTGCAAGAAAAGAAGGCCATTTCCTTCTAAAAGTAAAGTTTAGCCATGAATAGTTGTCTGGGACTATGGCGCAAGTGAACCACAGTGTAGTCTTTGGGTTTCCTTCCAGAGTTTCCAAAAATGGTGTCCCTTTGGCCTTCTTCTCTTACCTAGTTAGTTGCATTTCCATGATTTCTGCTTCTTGTCTTACAAGAAACTACACTATGTTTTCCTGGAAGGTATCTGATAAATATCCTAAAATTGTAAGTTCTTCTACTTGACACTTGAAAATCTACCAATGCCTAGCACAGTGCCTGGCACAAAGCGGTTGTTAATTTAGTGTTCATTTAATGTTAAACTCTTTTGCCTCATTAACAAGACCACAGGACTGATGATGTAGTGATGACTGTACTGTTGTTCCTCACAAGCTGCTTTTACATCTCCATAATTTATCCTGAACCTCCCCCTAGGGAGATTTAATAACACAAATGACTTTCTTTCACTATTGAGAGGGGCTATTAGATATCTTTTATTATACCATATCATAAAATTTATAAAAGCATCTCATTTATTTGACCTTTGGTGATTTGAGCTTGCAGAATAAATGAAATTCTTCATATGACAAATAAATTGGAATACATGAAAGGTTATATGTGTCTACGTTCAATAGCAATAAACACTGGCTTTGTATTTCTCTAAGTTAGTATTTCTTGCACTTAATCTGAGGTATAATTTTCCCCTTTCTCTTGAAAAATAAGAACTGGTACCAGTCTTCACTAAGTTTTTGTTTGTGTTTTCAGTTTATTTGGAGTTTCATTTGTTTATCACTCACTCACTCACTAAGTCGCCTCAATCGTGTCCGACTCTGCGTGACCCCATAGACGGCAGCCCACCTCATTTGTTTATATTTCCATGTATTTTAAAAATCATTTTCTTTTATTGCTACTCCTCCTATCAGCTGCTGTTTGTCATCAGAAATCAGTATCTCTGTAAGTTTAGTTTAAGGCTGTCTCACATCTAAACTGGGTAAAGGTGTAATAATTTTAGCTTTGCATTATAAATGTATAACCTTGGACTACTTATGAAAATCTCCATGTGAAAATTCATGTCCTCATTGCTAAATATTAGCTGACTGATCTTATGGAATTTTTAAGTACTTCTGTAATGTACAATAACCAGTGTTAGCCTGCAACAAAACAGCCATAGATTTGTAGTAACTTTCTTTTTTTCCCAGGTAGTTGAAGGCACATTGTCTATATGTAATTATAATATAAATACAATGGTAAGTTTGTTTGCATGCTTCCATAAAGTGGGTGAGTCATGGCTTTGTGGAGGCATAACTAGGAAATTGGCAAAGAAAAAAGTAAAAAAGGAAAAATAATGTTTTTTCCAACACTAAGTTATGATGTTTCCCCATCCTTAAAACTTCACCGAAGCAACTTCTTTGCTGTTCGTCCCACGTACTGTTAGAGACTGGAAAAATCACATTGTCTGTGACTCAGAGTGAAAGGTTTCATAAGATTTTCCAAAAAAAGATGAAAGATTTCCCCTTGAAGTTCATCTGGGATATAAATGAAGAATAAAATTCTCAGCCAAATACAAATAATCCCAAGAGATCAAATCCCAAAGACAACTTTTTTTAAACATTGTAATCCTTGACTGCCTTTGGCTCATTATTGAAAAACCTCAGGGATTAATAAATATTAATGTAGTAGCTTTATATCATGTGCATTTGTGACCTGTTTTTATTTCCAGGGATTCCTCAGTTTCTGATCAAAAGTAGATTCCCTTAATATTGTGGCAAACATTACGAGATATCTCTAAATTTTTCATTCAGTAATTTCTGAAGTTCTTGAGCAAAAGGAGTGGTCATAACATGTGATCAATCTGTGATCCTTAGGCACTGTCAATTTAAAATAAACTGCTTGTGGACTATTTTCACTTTTAAGATTTTAATTTTTAAGTAATCAAATGACTCAACCGTGTTTTATGACTTATACATCCTGTGCTTTACTTATGAGCATTTGTATCTCACAGAGGAGCCTGGCGGGCTACAGTCCATGGGGTCGCAAAAGAGTGGGACATAACTTAGCAAATAAACAGCAATTACAACATCTGTATCTTAAGTATTACCATATATTCATAAATTATCTCTTATTTCATCTGGATATTATTTTTATGTTTAAGAATACTCTGTATAGGAATAGAATCTAAAAAAGAGTAGATATATGTATATGAATAACTGATGCACTGTGCTATACAGCAGAAACTAACACAACTTTGTAAATCAACTATTGTTGTTGTTGCTGTTCAGCTGCCCGGTTGTGTCTGACTCTTTGCGACCCCATGGACTGCAGCACCCTAGGCCTCCCTGTCCCTCACCCTCTCCTGAAGTTTGCCCAAGCTCAGGTCCATGGCACTGGGGATGCCATCAAGCCACCTCATCCTCTGTTCCTTCTGCCCTCAATCTTTCCCAGCATCAGGGACTTTCCAGTGAGTCATCTGTTCACATCAAATGACCAAAATACTAGAGCTTCAGCTTCAGCATCAGTCCTTTTAATGAGTATTCAGGGTTGATTTGTCTTAAAATTAACTATACTTCTATATAAATTTATTTAAAAAAATTAAAAAATAAAATAAAAAAAAGAGAATGTATTTTTTTCAAATAAAGCAAATTTACTCAGCATTATTTATTGAATATTGTATCATTTTCTTACAAACTATAATAGACTTCATTATCTTATATATAATTTTATGTATATGATTTTATTCTTGTATAATGACACATTGGCTGATAAACTTTTTACAGAAAATTGACATTTTAACTTATAAATTTATCACTCTCATAAAGAATCCTATTGGAATTTTGTTATTGGTTTAAATTATAATTTGATAAGTGACACCTTTACAAATTGAGTATTTCCATTCAGAAATACTGCACTTACCATTTATTTCTGTTTTCTTTCAGGTTACTTGGTAAACAACACTGCTCATATAAAAGCCTTACTCCTTTCTTGTTAAATGTATTCCTAAACCTACATAGATACTTTTTGTAGCTACTGTGAGTAGAATACTGTTTCGACTACATTTTCTAACTGCTTTCTGTTGCTCCTGATTTTTGCTGGCTCCTTGAGAGTCTGGGTTCCTGGAAGTTATTCAGGCTGATGGGGAAGCGATGCAGTTTGTGTGCGGTCCACAGTAGAGCTGGGCTGCACCTCCAGCCTCAGATTCTGCATCCGCTGATGCTGGGCCTAGTCACTCAGTCATGTCCAACTCTGCGATTCCATGGGTTGTAGCCCACCAGACTCCTCTGTCCCTGGGGAGTCTCCAGGCAAGAATACTGGAGTGGGTTGCCATGCCCTCCTCCAGGGGATCTTCCCAACTCAGGGACTGAACCCAGATCTCCTGCATTGCAGGCAGGTTCTTTACCATCTGAGCCCCCAGGAAAGCCCGCATCTACTGGTACTTCTCTGATAATTTGTGCTCAACTTAGGGTTCCTGGCTGCTTTGCTTGCTTTGATTTCAATTTGCTCATAACTCTGTTTATCTTTCCCAAGAAACATGTATGATTTTCTTTCCTAAGTTCTTACTTTAAACAAGGATGGAAGGAGTCCTGATTCTTGCATTAGAAGGTTTCTCATTTTCTGGGTCTCCTCCTGGTTTTTGCTCCTGCCTTTCTGAACTTCTCTGTTGGAAGGACTCAGAACTACCACACATGGCCTGAGGAAGGGACCTATGTCTCCAGAGAAACATTGTATTTTTTCTCCTTCATTCTTTTCCAACAAAGGTTTGGGTTAGTAGTTACAAAGTTTATATAATACAACCCATGTTACCTCAAAAAATGATCACAGTAATGTCATTATAAATAAACTACCTTTCAGAGTACATATGGCCATAGCTTTAATAGTTTACTTGTTATTACCAGGACATTCTTATCATGGAAAAATAAGAAAAATAGATTTGAATGTCATGCTTTGAAGGCACAGTGGAGAATGGATTACTTTTATTGATGAACAGATAAAGCAGTGTTTTTATTACACAGTGATGCCATATTGCTGTTTTAGCTGCTCGGTCATGCCTGACTTCTTTGCGACCCAATGGACTATAGCCCACCAGGCTCCTCTGTCCATGGGATTTTTAAGACAAGAATACTGGGGTGGGTAGCCATTTTCTTCTCTGGGGGATCTTCCTGACCCAGGGATCGAACCCACGTCTCTTGCACTGGCAGATGGATTCTTTACCACTGAGCCATCAGGGAAACCCTAATAATACTATAGCTAAGCTAAAAGGATACAGCATGCATTCATCTAAGCAGACTAAGTAGTTGTCACAGTATTCCTAAGTTACATGAAAGAAATGGACAGAAAAAATACAAAATTTTAAACAGAATTTCTCATCTGAACAAAATGGCTTCACAAAAATAAAAATAAAAAATGATGCTGCAGTCAAAATAAATTTGCAATGATTCATTTGTTAACCAAGCAAGATAAGCTGTTTATCTATTTTGGGTCTAATAGTTTGAATAAAGTATCTATCACAGGGTCAGGAAGACCCCCTGGAAAAGGAAATGGCAACCCACTCCAGTATTCTTGCCTGGGAAATTTTGTGGACAGAGGAGACTGACGGGCTACAGTCCATGGTGTTGAGAAGAGCTGGACACCGTTTAGTGACTAAACAATAAAAGCATCTAAAGAAATATGTCCATAGAAAATATACGACTGTAAGCTGTCTCCTAACATCTGTGAATCAGACCTTGTCTTTAGTAGATGTGTATTACAAAGAGTTAAAGTATAAGCTTGAATGAACTGTTACAGAAAGATCTGTGGATTTTTGTTTCTTGTTATATAAATACTTACATAATATTTGTGCTGTAAAACTAAAACCTTTACTGGCCTATTACCAAAAAGCTTGCCAACACTTCTCATTAGGCGCATATCTTCTTTCTTCTTTAAAGAGTATAATCTGTATTGTCGTTATTATGATGCTATATTGCTGTTTTAGCTGCTCGGTCATGCCTGACTTCTTTGCGACCCAATGGACTATAGCCCACCAGGCTCCTCTGTCCATGGGATTTTTCAGACAAGATTACTGGAGTGGGTAGCCATTTTCTTCTCTGGGGGATCTTTCTGACCCAGGGATTGAACCCACGTCTCTTGTACTGGCAGGTGGATTCTTTACCACTGAGCCATCAGGGAAACCCTAATAATACTATAGATAAGCTAAAAGGATACAGCATGCATTCATCTAAGCAGACTAAGTAGTTGTCAAAGTATTCCTAAGTTACATGAAAGAAATGGACAGAAAAAATACAAAATTTTAAACAGAATTTCTCGTCTCAACAAAATGGCTTCACAAAAATAAAAATAAAAAATGATGCTGCAGTCAAAATAAATTTGCAGTGATTCATTTGTTAACCAAGCAAGATAAGCTATTTATCTATTTTGGGTCTAATAGTTTGAGTAAAGTATCTATCACAGGGTCAGGAAGACCCCCTGGAAAAGGAAATGGCAACCCACTCCAGTATTCTTGCCTGGGAAATTTTGTGGACAGAGGAGACTGACGGGCTACAGTCCATGGTGTTGAGAAGAGCTGGACACCGTTTAGTGACTAAACAATAAAAGCATCTAAAGAAATATGTCCATAGAAAATATACGACTGTAAGCTGTCTCCTAACATCTGTGAATCAGACCTTGTCTTTAGTAGATGTGTATTACAAAGAGTTAAAGTATAAGCTTGAATGAACTGTTACAGAAAGATCTGTGGATTTTTGTTTCTTGTTATATAAATACTTACATAATATTTGTGCTGTAAAACTAAAACCTTTACTGGCCTATTACCAAAAAGCTTGCCAACACTTCTCATTAGGCGCATATCTTCTTTCTTCTTTAAAGAGTATAATCTGTATTGTCGTTATTTATTTTAGTGTTTCAGATTTCCCAGAATTTCGCAGATGCCTTGAGGCCAGGTCGGCTCTCGAGTGCTTTTGACCTGTCTCCAGTGCTCTTTGTGTTCTCTCTGGTGTAGGAGATGTTCTAGTATCATTTGAACTTTCCTTGCACCACCACTGCAATCCGTCACTTACTGTGATTCCTTTAAATAGAGAACGGTATTTAGAAATCAGGAGCTAGGCTTTAGGCATGCTCATTGCTCTGACTTCTCATCGCTTCCAGGTCCCCCAGCAGACAGAACTAGGTAATACAAAATGGTATAATTTTATGTGATGATATGATGGGCTCCCAATTACTTCTACTTTTGGGCTCCAAAATAACAAAATGAAAAGATTACTTGATGACTTAGAGTGAAGAAGAGAACAAACTGCAGCCCAACATCAAAACTATACAGGCCTTTCAAAAACATTTTCTCCATTTCACCTTTAGTTAAAACTTTGGGCAGACCTTTATTGGAATAGGGCATCCCCTCCAACATTTCAGAAAACTAATACTTCAGTAATCATTAAAAAGTGCTGAGGAAACAAAAAGTTACTAACATTCCTAGTTGCAAGCTGTACTGTACCTTTTTGTTTGCTATGGAAATGACAAAATTAAACCAATTTTTAAAATTGCAGATGTGGTGCTGTCATTTTCACTCTTGTGTTATTAATGACTTGTCTAAAGAGAGATATCAAGCACCTCTAAAGGCCCCTAAAGAATTCAGTTCAATGAAAATTCCTGCCACAAAGTCAGAAATTATTGGGGGAGCTATTCACCTTTGTAAGTGCTCTAATCTCTTTGATTCCTACTTTTCAGGTTCTCAAAATGTATTAGAGTCTTAATTCATGAACATTAGGTGAAACAAGAGAGAAGATGAACATTTCCAAGCATAAATTACCCTCAGATTAAACCCTATTTCCTTACCAGTGCCGATTTGGACATTGAAGGGATTAAAAATCTCCCCTGGAATCAAATTCTGTGTTTAGTGGAAAACTGAGAATCACTATCAAAGAGGAGCTTATGCAAGCATGATGACCGCTGCTGCTGCTAAGTCACTTCAGTCGTGTCCAACTCTGTGCAGCCCCATAGACAGCGGCCCACCAGGCTCCCCCATCCCTGGGATTCTCCAGGCAAGAGTCCTGGAGTGGGGTGCCATTGCCTTCTCCAATGCAGGAAAGTGAAAAGGGAAAGTGAAGTCGCTCAGTCGTGTCCGACTCTTAGCGACCCCATGCACTGCAGCCCACCAGGCTCCTCTGTCCATGGGATTTTCCAGGCAAGAGTACTGAGTGGGGTGCCATTGCCTTCTCCCATGAGGAAATGTCCACAAGATGTGTTAGGATGGATCTGAGACAAATTTCAATTATTGTTGAGGTCAGGAAAGATGAGCTGGGATGTGATAATTCCTGCTGTTATTCCTGCTGTTATGTTATAATTCTCAATATTGCTTTAGCTATTTGAGGACTTTTGCTGTTGCAGGCAAATCTTAAGATTATCTATTCTAGTTTTCTGAAAAACGCCATTGGTTATTTGACAAGCATTGCATTGCATTTGTAGATTGCTTTAGGTAGTATGGACGTTTAAAAACTACTGATTCTTGTAATCCGTGAGCATGGTATATTGCTCCCTTTTTTCAGTTGTCTTCAGTGTCTTCCCTGAATGTCTTATAGTTTTCAGAGTACAGTTTTTTTACCTTCTTGGTTAAATTTGTTCCTAGTTGTTTTATTATTTTTGATGAAATTGCAAATGAGATTGCTTTTCTTCACTTCTCTCTTGATTATTCAATATTAGTATATAAAAATGCAATAGGTTCCTGTATTTTAATTTTGTATTATGCAGCATTCTGAATTTATTAGTCTAATAATTTTATATTCTCTGCAGCCAAAGATGGAGAAGCTCAATACAGTCAGCAAAACCAAGACCGGGAACTGACTGTGGCTCAGATCACGAACTCCTTATTGCAAAATTCAGACTAAAATTGAAGACAGTAAGGAAAACCACTAGACCATTCAGGTATGTCCTAAATCAAGTCCCTTATGATTATACAGTGGAAGTGAGAAATAGATTCAAGGGATTAAATTTGATAGACAGAGTGCCTGAAGAAATATGGATGGAGCTTTGTGACATTGTTCAGGAGGCAGTGATCAAGACCATTCCCAAGAAAAAGAAATGCAAAAAAGCAAAATGGTTGTCTGAGGAGGTCTTACAAATAGCTGAGAAAAGAAGAGAAGCAAAAGGCAAAGGAGAAAGGGAAAGATATACCCATCTGAATGCAGAGTTCCAAAGAATAGCAAGGGGAGATAAGAAAGCCTCCCTCAGTGATCGGTGCAAAGAAATAGAGTAAAGCAAAAGAATGGGAAAGACTAGAGATCTCTTCAAGAAAACTACAGATACCAAGGGAACATTTCATATAAAATGGGCACAATAAAGGACAGAAATGGTATGGACCTAACAGAAGCAGAAGATATTATGAAGAGGTGGCAAGAGTACACAGAAGAACTATACAAAAAAGATCTTCATGACCCAGATAGCCACTCTCACTTACCTCTATTGAAATAATAATTTATGGCTTATCAGCCAGTCTATTCTAACTCAGTTCTCATGAGTAGAGATTCCCTGGATTTCAGCTTCAGTGAGGAAACCTCTAGCAGGTTCAGTTCAGTCAGTTCAGTCACTCAGTCGTGTCCGACTCTTTGCGACCCCATGAACTACAGCATGCCAGGCCTTCCTGTCCATCACCAACTCCCAGAGTTCACCCAAACTTATGTGCATCGAGTCGGTGATGCCATCGAGCCATCTCATCATCTGTCGTCCCCTTCTCCTCCTGTCCCTAATCCCTCCCAGCATCAGGGTCTTTTCCAATGAGTCAACTCTTCACATGAGTCCTAGCAGGTTATTAAGGTCTTATCTTGAACTTTTAACTGGGTGTCAAATAACATTTCACAAAGGCTTCTCTGGAGGTCGAGAGAAAACATTCATCAAAACAAAGGCAATGCTTTATCACTTATTATTTTGATTCTGAATTTTTAGTGTGAATGTTTGGATTGCTAAAATGCAGATTTTTGATAACAATCTGCTGAAATTCTGTTTCTTCCAGTCTGGTGTAGGACCTATAACCAGGAACATTTGTGCAGAAACCCAGGGACTCTCTGAAACTGGTTTTCTACTCTTATACTCTGTAAAATTCTACACTTTGACTCTCTTTATTAATCAAGTGAGTTAGTGAGTTACATTGGATTTTAAAAAATTACAGTTTTTTTCTATGTAATTTAGACAAATCCATATTTGCAACTTTCTAACAAATTTGTTTTCTTGGTGTGCATGTTAGTAATGAGTGAAGTCCCTCAGTCATGTCTGACTCTTTGAGACCCCATGGACTGTAGCCTGCCAGGCTCCTCCATCCCTGGAATTTCCTAACAAGGGTACAGGAGTGGATTGCCATTTCCTTCTCCAGGGGATCTTTCCGACCCAGGAATCGAACCTGAGTCTCCTGCACAGAAGGCAGACTCTACCATCTGAGCTACCAGGGAAACCTTGGTGTACACAGAAATTTCAGCAAAACAAAATGGAATTATGGGGTTTCCCAGGTGGCACTGTGGTAAAGAATATGCCTGCAAATGCAGGAGACACAAGAGACATGGGTTCGATGCCTGGATCAGGAAGATCCCCTGGAGGAGGAAATGGCACCCTGCTCCAGTATTCTTGCCTGGGGAATCCCATGGAGAGAGGAACCTGGAGGGCTACAGTCCATGGGGTCACAAAGGGTCAGACACGACTGAGTGACTGAGCACATACACACACAATGGAACTGTATGTTGGTTCTAACAATGTTATTACAACTTCTGGGATTTTCTCATCTGTTTAACACTCAAAAATAGATATTTTAGGTAGAGCTAATAAAGAAATACTTGTCTAGTTTGGGTTTTGGACATATATATCAAAATGCTTGCTTTTCATTTTTATTTAGACTTTCTTATTTTTATTTATTTAAGATTCCTGATTAAAAAAAAAAAAAAAAAACTTATTTTCAAAAACACAATAATTACCATACTGTATCTTGAAATTTCCTCAGTGGCTCAGCAGGTAAAGAACCTGTCTGCCCATAGAGGAAAAGTAAGAGATGGGGTTTGATCCCTGATTTGGAAGATACCCTGAAGGAGGAAAAGGTAACCTACTCCAGTATTCTTGCCAGGAGAATCCCATGGACAGAGGAGTTTGGTGAGCTATAGTTCACAGGGTCACAAGCAGCTGGACATGACTGTGCGTCTGAGCATACATGCGCATTTTGAAACTGTACGAGGGCAACATTCTTATTTAGGTTTTGCTCTTATAAAGGAAAAGGTCATGAGCCTTTTCTCTATTACATTTCACTGTATGAGTGGTTAATGTGCCTCAAAGATACACTGGTATCTAAGTCAATAGGGAAAAAAAATTCCTGAGTTTGATGAAAATATCCTCAGTTCAGTTCAGTTCACTTGCCCAGTCGCGTCTGACTCTTTGCCACCCCATGAATCGCAGCACGCCAGGCCTCCCTGTCCATCACCAACTCCCGGAGTTCACTCAGACTCACGTCCATCAAGTCCGTGATGCCATCCAGCCATCTCATCCTCGGTCGTCCCCTTCTCCTCCTGCCCCCAATCCCTCCCAGCATCAGAGTCTTTCACAATGAGTCAACTCTTCGCGTGAGGTTGCCAAAGTACTGGAATTTCAGCTTCAGCATCATTCCTTCCAAAGAACACCCAGGGCTGATCTCCTTTAGAAATGGACTGGTTGGATCTCCTTGCAGTCCAAGGGACTCGCAAGAGTCTTCTTCAACACCACAGTTCAAAAACATCAATTCTTCAGCGCTCAGCTGTCTTCACAGTCCAACTCTCACATCCATACATGACCACTGGAAAAATCGTAGCCTTGACTAGACAGACCTTTGTTGGCAAAGTAATGTCTCTGCTTTTTAATATGCTATCTAGGTTGGTCCTAACTTTCCTTCCAAGGAGTCAGTATCTTTTAATTTCATGGCTGCAATCACCATCTGCAGTGATTTTGGAGCCCCCAAAAATAAAGTCTGACACTGTTTCCCCATCTATTTCCCATGAAGTGATGGGACCAGATGCCATGATCTTTGTTTTCTGAATGTTGAGCTTTAAGTCAACTTTTTCACTCTCCTCTTTCACTTTCATCAAGAGGCTTTTTAGTTCCTCTTCACTTTCTGCCATAAGGGTGGTATCATCTACATATCTGAGGTTATTGATATTTCTCCTGGCAATCTTGATTCCAGCTTGTGCTTCATCCAGCCCCAAATATCCTAGTGTCTCTCTTTTGCTGCCTAATTTGAAATTTAATACTTTGTTTAATTTTAAAAAAGGACCTTATTTGTACTACAGAGAATGGAGAAGGAGCTGAAGGATGAATCTGAATCACTGCTATCATGGAATCAAAACAATCATAGTGCTTCAGAGTAATGAAAGAACTAAGAGTTTTTGATTTTACAATATGCTTACTAATTTTATTGTAAAACACAACTAAACAGAAAAATTTTGGACAATTCACGGAGGTCATTAGAAGGATTAAAAGAAAAAACTCCAAATAATTTTGAGACAGACACATGGGATTCCTATTGAACTTTTATTAAATATTAAGTCAGAATCAAAAACAGGATTATTTATTTTTACAGGTACCATATGGACCCAGCAGGTGCTAAGCTACATTTATCTTGAGGGACATTGTAACAGAACTAAACATGTGTAAACACTTGACAGTGTCCTTCCTGGAGTACAATCTACACCAATTGGACCCTGCCAAGAGACCATCATGCCAAGGGACCGTTCTTCTGCCTCTTTGCTTCTTGCATGCCATATTATTTAGTACCAAAAGACCTCAAGAACAAAAAAGCTAAAATACATCATATAAATAGCTAATAGCCCTTTTCATAAATAAAAATACTTTTTCAAATATTGCTCCCTAACACCAATCATCCACATTTCTTCAGGATTATTATAGCTTTCATTATTCTATATATTTAAAACATATATAGAATTATAAACATATAAATAAATTAGG
Source organism: Cephalophus harveyi (assembly GCA_006410635.1). Taxonomy (NCBI): domain Eukaryota; kingdom Metazoa; phylum Chordata; class Mammalia; order Artiodactyla; family Bovidae; genus Cephalophus; species Cephalophus harveyi. The sequence goes on from SJYT01008005.1 coordinate 12,085, forward strand.
TTGCAATATACATTGTTTGCTGAATAGTTATACAAAATATTGGAAAAGTTCTTTTATGTCAGGCCATAAAATTCTATCCTTTTTAATAGTTTAGTAGAATTATATTGTATAGCCATGCAATATCGAATGTATATTGATGGACTGGTAGGTTGTAGCAAATTTATACATCACATAAACATTCTTAAAGATGTTTGCACTCTTTTGACCTGGTCAAATGTTTGCCTAAAAGAGAATTTTTCAGTTTAAATTTTCCAAATATTTTAAGGATTGGTAGGCATTATACGTTGCCTGCTGCGGCCAATGCAGCAGGTAGGGATCAAAAGTGGTCGAAACACAGTTTTGGGAAAAAGACTAGAGACAGAATGAAAGTTTTAAAGATGGGACCGGGGAACTCAAGACCTCTTGGATCAAGAGCCCTGTTCCCCAGAGCCACATCACTTTTATTTAGTGTCTTGGCAAGCAGAAAGTATCTGTTGTGCTACGATGAAGTCAGCCTCCTGTGTCCCTGGTAACGTCTCCCATTTATTGATGACTTTGAACTATCTTTGTCATTTTCTTGTACAAGGGGCATCACTGAGCTGGAGGTCATAGACCTGTATATGCCTTGGGAAAACATCTTAGTGTGTGCATAAGCAGTGTTCTGAACTTGCACTGACCTGGCATTCCAAGGCCCACATTATGTTTTCCCTTAGCTGAGCAGGGCATGGCGACCCCCAACTAATCAACCCCATGTACTTTTATTTGGGTTATGCTGTATTGCTGTATTTTGCTTTTATTCTTTTCCCATGGTGATTTTCTCATGGCTTAGACAGAGTAACAGACAGCTGACCATTAACCCCTGCAACTGCCTTCTATAGTATATCAACATATTTCATCACATAGAATATAAGAATGCTTTTTTAGTCATGTATTCAGCATTGATTAGAATTATCAATCTTGCTGATGTGCTAGGTATTATCAGTTTCATTTTTGAATACTATTTCCATAATTTCTCCCTCTGAGATATGGATATATGCAAAAATGGATATATGTTTAACCATGTGGCAGTTCTTCACTGCTTTAAATTTTACAACTGATAAGATAAATCCTTATCAACATTATTTTTAAAATATTAATTCCCCCAGTAATTTTTAGGTATTGATTGGAATTGAGGAAATATATAGATTAATGGAGGAATAAAGGGACAGGCATTATCTCTGCCACATTCCTCCATACCACACAGCATTATGCTGTCACTCTTTCATCGGGTCATCCTCCTGTCTACCAAATGTACTAGGCTGTTCTGTGTGTGTGCATGCTCAGTTGTTCAGTCTTGTTCAGCTTTGCAATCTTTATGAACTGTGGCATGCCAGGCTCCTCTGTCCATGGGATTTTTCTAGGCAAGAATATTGGAGTGAGTTGCCATTTCCTCCTCCAGGGCATCCTTCCAACCCAAGGATTGAACCCGTGTCTTCTGTGTCTCCTGCTTTGCAGGCAGATTCTTTATCACTGGGACTTGTGGGAAGCCCACTATGTTGTTCTATGCATTTTACAGATTTCCCCTCAATTTCCATTTCAAAAAATTTCTTGAGGCTAGTATGAACTAGAAATATTTGGCAATGTCTATTCTATCAGGGTTTTGCTGTTATAAAGGAAAAGGCCATGATTTCTTTCTCTACTATATTTGGCTGCCTTACTCTTGAGTGACTATTATTTTTATTAATTTTCCTTTTATTCTCTGGAGTACATTTCATCTTAAATTAGAAACACATTTTATTTTCCTGTACAATATTTACACTTTAAAACTTTAGTAGTTAAAATCTGCAGAAAAGTCAGAACGATAGGGTGACTTACAGACCAATGGAAGAGCTATCCAAATTTTGAGTGTCACGCTTCTCACTTTGTTCGCTGAACCCAGGGAAGACAAGGCATGAGCAGGGAAGCTGGAAGAAAACTCTAGGAGCCAGTGGGGCTGTAGACATGTTTAATCTCCTCAGGCAACAGCAAAAGGGGGCTGCTCAGGTAGGGCTTATGTACTCTTACAGAACAAAAGTGGACACGCATCTGCAGTGCGCAGATCTCAACTGTCACATAACCATGCAAAATCCTTGTTTACAGAACATGGGGCCTGAGGGCACCATCTTGCTTATTTCCCCACAATGAGTAGCTCCTTTTACGTTTACATTAAAATTTTTTTTTAATAGTTTGCTGCTGCTGCTGCTAAGTCGCTTCAGTCGTGTCTGACTCTATGCGACCCCAGAGACGGCAGCCCACCAGGCTTCCCCGTCCCTGGGATTCTCCAGACAAGAACACTGGAGTGGGTTGCCATTTCCTTCTCCAATGCATGGAAGTGAAAAGTGAAAGTGAAGTTGCTCAGTCGTGTCCGACTCTTCGCGACCCCATGGACTGCAGCCTTCCAGGCTCCTCCGCCCATGGGATTTCCCAGGCAAGAGTACTGGAGTGGGGTGCCATTGCCTTCTCCTTTTAATAGTTTATTTGAGCAAAATTCCATTTGAGTCAGGCAGCACCCAATCTAGCAGATAGAAAGTCTCCAAAGATGTACAAAATGAGATTTTTATAGGCAAAGAGGAGAGAGAACAAGGAAGCTGTACTTTGCAAAAAGGGCAGGTTGGTTATTACAAATTTACTTTCCATTAGGGGATCCACTGGGGTGTCTCAGGCAGGTTACCTAGCTAGTGTTCATTAGGTGACTCCTGACCGACTGACTGGTTTAAGATATCATTTCCTAGAGAGCCAGACTGTAACTGCTTGTTTTGCTTTGGCTATTTGTGGCTTAGCATAATCTCTATTTGGGGCCTGTGGTCTTATATTTAATACTTTCTGTTAATTTTCCTCACAAACTCAGTGATCACCCCTTACGATTTGTTACCATGAAGAATTAGGTTGATCGTTATAACTGGCTTCAGTGGTTTTCCTTTCCTCCACCTTTGTAGCAGTGTTTTCCTAAAAATTCTTTTCTTTTACTGGAAAGACCAATGGGGTAGTTTTGTGAGGTGGGCTTGGGTGAGGCTGGAACAGAGAGGGAGCCAGGCTGCAAATCCCCTCAAATGCCAAAATAAAGGCTCCTAATCTCCAGGGAGAACACTGGCATTTTTTTCCTGGGTAAAGCTGCCTTTGATATTTTTGTTATATATGTTTTCCCCCTTTCCCCTCCCGCC